>PVJO010012786.1:0-54148 GCA_004026905.1 Hystrix cristata | reverse complement strand
GGCATGGCCTTGATCCTGCTCCTGTGCCGCACTGCTCTCAGCCGGCTGTGTGGGCCCTACATGCAATCCAGCCTTGTGGTGTGTGCACAAGACTGCCCACCTCATCTGTCCCCAGACCCAGGCAGCACAACACAGAGAATCATTGTCTGCTAGGGGGAAGAAGAGGGAGCGAGGCACCAAGTTGCTGCTTAGGCACTTAGGGCTGGTCACTCCAAGTGCCACACAGAATCCTGCAAAGCTGAACACAGACCACTAACTATGGATGAAGCATTTGGGCTGGCCCCAGCTATAGGCAGAGACTTAGAAGAACCAACTAACCTTTTTAGGTGCTCCCCCAGCACAGCCTGAACAATACACCAACTGCAGATATGGTACAAACTTGGGCATGGGTTTTCCCTACTGCAGAAACAGACAATACGCCAACAGTGGACTTATGGCAAACTTGGACTTAGGGTGCCATCTAGGGGTAAAAAAGCACCAGTGACCACAGACCCAGAGAAAAGCAGTCTGCTTAGAATACCTGGAATAACAGGCACACATACATAAAAGTCAGATCACCCAAACTGGAATACCTAATCTTTAAATGTGTAGATGTCAAGGATACTAGCAGACATCAAACTCCCAGAGGCCCCTGAACTTCTGCCAAGGGACAAAATAAAGTACCAGAAATTGAGCAATGAGTATGTGTGTGTATATATAAACTCTCAAACACAGAATTTAAAATGTTTTAATTTAAATCAGACACTTATCAGTACACATCAAATTGTTTCTCTGATATGAGAAACCATAAGTGTAAATAAGGACAAAGGGGTAGAATAGATACTACGTTTAAAAAAAAGAGAGATAGTATTCAAAAGAGAGAACTACACAGGGAAAAGGGGGATAAAAAAGAAGGTTAAAAGAAAAGTAAGATGAAAGGGAAAAAAATGGAAAAGTGTAAATACACTTGTTGCAAATAGGGACGGGTGGGTGAATGGAAGGGAGGGGTGGGGGAGGGGTGAAGAGGGGTGAAAACCAAGATGTATCATGTACAAGTACAAAATAACCATGTTGATTATGATCATTATGTATACAATGTACCAATACATGTTCTTGGTAAAAAAAAAAGTTTTAATTTAAAACTCAAGGCAATTAAATAAAAAAACAAAGAAACCATTTAGTTCTTTAACAAAGAAACTTAGAAAAATTAAAATAGTTTAAAAAAGCGAAAAGAAATCCTTGAGTTGAAAAGTCTGTTAAGTGAGATAAAAATGTGATAGAAGGCATCCATACCAAAATACACCAAGAAGAAGAAAGACTTAGGCTAGGACAGAATGGAGTAAGATTTTCACAATGCTGAAGGAAGCAAAGAAAACCCAAAAACAAAAACAAAGAAAACCCTGGCAACAAAGAATATTGTGCCCAGAAAATCTGCCCTTTAAAAACGAACAAGAAGGCTGGGGATACAGCTCAGTGATAGAGTGCTTGCCTAGTGGCTATAATACCCTAAGCCCCCAAAAGGAAGGAGGAGATATTAGGACATTCCCCAGCAAACAAAAACTGCAAGAATAAATCCTCATCATTCCTTCCTATTAGAAATGATAAAAAAGGATTATTTAAATTGAAAGAGATACTAGTAAGTTAGAAGAAAACACTTGAAGCTATAGAATTCAAAATTAAGAGTAAGAATACAAATTCAGTATACTCTAATATTATAAACATGGTACATACACCATCCATACCGAGATAGATTAGGGTGTGGAAAAAGCTGGCTGGGGATGTAGGCATGACTTGTGAACTACAAGATCTTAGACACGTACACAGAGCAGTCCCCCAAAGCCCTGAACCTGAACTTCTTGTGAGAACTCCAGCAAGTTTTCAATAGAATGGCCCAGACCCAATGTCACCCTGAGACGTGGGATCTTAGCACTGCCTCTCAAGATCTGGATGTAAATGTTCTCGTGGGTTTCCTTGAGATTTGGACAGCATAAAAAGTGAGTCACGAAGAGCTTGCTATCATAACTGTCCATGATAGTCCACACTGTGTTTCCCAGGCACAGAATGTACTGTTATACTTGCTCTTACCCTCTTTTTCTATTTACTCAGTCCAAACTCATTCTGCAGGGCCAGTTTCTCTTCCACTCTTCACTTCTGCTTTCTTGAATAAACTGGCAGTCTTTTTGCTTGTTTTGTTCAATTCTTGAGAAGAACCTGGACTCCAACTCCAGAAGGAGAGGTGAGCAACCCCAAACCTGGTAATGTTTAGTTGGTGAGTGTCTTAGCTACTTTTCTTGTGGCTGAGACAAAATACCTGGCACCCAAAGTTAAGGGAAGAGAGGTTTATTTAGCTCACAGGTTGTAGAGGTTTCAGTCCACAATTGGTTATGATTTCTCATATCAGGGAAACAATTTGATGTGTGTTCAAGAGTGTCTGATTTATTTCACTTAATAGCATGTTCTCAAGGAACATCCATTTACATACAAATGACTCTAGTTTATCCTTTTTTATGGCGGTGTAGTACTCCATTGTGTAGAAAAACATCGTCTTTAGCCATTCATTATTTGTTGGGCATTTAGGTTGTTTCCAAGACTTAGCTATTACAAATTGTGTTGCTATGAACATGGTTGTACATATATCACCGTGATAGGATGATTTTAATTCTTCTGGGAAGATACCAAGCAGAGGAATAGCTGGGTATGGAACCTCTAGCTGTAGTTTTCTGAGGAATCTCCACACTGATTTCCACAGTGGTTGGCTCAGTCTACTTTCCCAGCAACGGTGGAGGAGGGTTCCTTTTTCCCCCGTAGCCCTGCCAGCACTTGTTATTGGTTGATTTCTTGATAATAGCTATTCTTTCTGGAGTGAGATGGTATCTTAGTGTTGTTTTGATTTGCATCTCTCGAATGACCAATGATGTTGAACACTTTTTTATATATTTATTTGCTATTTTTATTTCTTTGAGAAATGTTTATTCATTTCAGATGCCCATTTTTGAATAGGGTCTTTAAATTTGGGGGGTTTGATTTTTTTTTAGTTCTTTATATAGTACTGTAGTTTTCAATGTAGACATCTTTTACTTGCTTTGTTAGATTGAGTCCTAAATGATTCATTTTTTTGATGCAATTATGAATGGTGTAGCTTCCTTAATTTCTCTCTCAGTGAGTGTGTTATTTGTATACAGAAATGCTATCTGGCCCCAGTATTCTAACAGTTACAGATTTTATGGCCCCTGTCCACACTTTTTTTTTCAGGACTAGGGATGGAACTCAGGTCTTCTGCACTGAACTACAAGTCAGCCCTCAATATTTTATTTAGAGACAAGTTTTTGTGAAGTCAGTAAGTTGCCTAGGCTGGGCCTGAACCTGTATTTCTCCTTTCTCAGCTTCCTAGTGTGCTGGGATTTACGGGCTTGTGCCACTACACCCAGTGATTTTATGCCATCTTTTTTTCCTCTGTCATTACCCATACCCAAACACTATGTCATACTCACTGTACCTGTGATACATCCTTTCTGTTCTTTCCTTCATGTCATTCTTGGCACAGTATCTCTGCTTTAACTGAGTGTTTCTTTGCTTGTCTTCCCTGCTATGGCATGCTATTGGTCTCAACTTTAGGTTCTAGTTTTAGTACATCCCATAGACTAATGTTTTAATTTCTTTATAGAGTTCTGATTATAACCAGCCCAGTTCAAAAACTCACAATGATTTCCACCATTTGCTATATTAACTTTAAACTTGTAATCCCCGTAAGAGCATAAACCCCATTTTCTAAGCCTATTTCTTACTTTTTCTTAGTCATATTCTATGCTAAGGTTGAAATGGCAATCTATTACTGGTCATACTGGCCTAGGTTTCTCTATGCCTTATGTAACATTAACTGCTTTAACTGAAATATTTTCTACATCTTCTTTTCTTCTGTTGTAAATATCCCCTTGTTCAATGTCTCCAGGACAATGGCTATAATTTAATCATCCATCTAGACTAAAAGTATGATCTAACATTTGATACATAATTATGTCAGATTCATGACAAATTGTCTTATGGATTAAATTCATGGAAGCCATTTTACTTTTAAAGTTTTCCTTTTTCTTCCCTAGACGTCTATATTCCTTGGTTCTCCAAAAGCAATTTTTTAAAATATTCCTTATTAGAATATTTTCTAATATAGGTAACATTCTAGTGTAACATTTGACTACGTGGAAAAATCTGTTAAAAAGGAATAGAATTGCAGAACTGAAACAAAGGAATACCATATTAAAAAATGAGTAAGAATGTGATTTCTTGTTAAAAAAAAAAAAAAAAGCAATGGCATTGTGGATAGAGAGGAATAGCAGGGGGATAGGTGCACAGACAGAAAGAGCTTGTGCAGGGAATCACAAGTGTTTCTGTATGACCATGGCATAAAGCTGGGGGCTGGCAGGAGCCAATTAAGATAGACTTTGGACAGAATGTTAGGGGTGTTTTATGCTCTGTTAAGAAAGCTAATTACTAAGTTGAGAGCACAGAAGCATTAGCTCCTGAACTCACCCCTGCTCTAGATATCTTCTTAGAACCAAAACAAAACAATTTTAAGTTATTTAAATAGTCAAGATAAGCAAAAAATCCAATACAATATTTTTAAACTCACACTATAGAAAAGTACCTCTTTTTACTTAATGGTAAAAATTTTCCACAATTGTGTATTTGTTTGTAAGTAGTATTTCTAAAATATGGCAGAATAACAGAAGTTTAATGATACTTTTTTCTTTTTAAAAAATATTGAAGAGAAAGTATATTTTCCTTTAGCCTCCGTGGTAGTATTCACATACTTACATTGTGGTTTAGTATGGGGTAATGAGGACCAAGGATTAAACACTCCTGTTTCATTTCATTCTACAACATCTCAGGAATTCTGGCACAAGTGATTTTTCATTTATTCTGCTTACTTTTTTATTCTGTTTCCAATCAAGGAACACACAGAGAATTTATCATTTGGAAGGCTTTTAACATGCTGCTTGATATTCCAGTGATGTTGGAAAGTCCGAGAAACATCGTCATTAATTTAAAAAAGCATACCTAGGAGTGCAGTGAGTTTTGGAAGAAGTCCAACTTGTACCATCTTATTCCTCAGTCCTGTGTCAAAGGACAGGTTTAGCAAAAGCCGGAGAGTGATATTCAGTAAATCTTCATGCTCACATGGTATCAGTTTTACCAGTTTTTCAACAATATCCATTTCCACCTATGTAAAATAATAAAATGCAGTGAGGTTTTATTGTAAAATAACACAAAAAAAGATTAGAAATAATGTACCCGCAATCTAAAAAGAGTGGACAAATAGAATAAATAATAGAAATGTAAAATGATAAAAACTGAATAGACAAAGTACTCTGGAAGCAACATGGAAGAAACTACTAAACTATCTAGAAGAAAAGACCACTTCGAATTAGGAATAGAATGTATAAAAGAGAAGAAGAAATTGGTCTTTGGTTAAGAAGGTCAATGGCAATGGTTTGAAGAAGCAGGTAGTACATGGGCATTTAGGAATAAAAGACCTGGTGTTTTGCTATGATCACAGTGTAAAGTATATGATGGACATTCAAAGAAGTTTAAAGATAGACCTTAGATAGACCATAGAGGTGTTTAATGCTCCACTATGGAGTTTAACATCATCCTATAGGTAGTAAAGTATCCTCAATGATTTTAAATCTAAGGGATGGTATGTTCCTAAGCTTGGAATATTTCTGGAATCTAAGTTTCTAGATACCAGCTAAGAGCCAATCTTATAAGAAGGCCTACTTAAGAAGGGTCAGCTCCACCCCCCCTTTTTTTGTGCATCAGTTAACAAAGATAAATGGAAAAATAAATCTAGGATGACAAAGAAAAAGTATTTAAATTTTTGTCACATTTAACGTGAGGTGACATTCAATGACTAAATGGAAATTGTGCATACTCAGGAGAGAAGCTGGGCTACCAGTAATTGTTAACACTTTGAACAGGGATGAACAGACCATGATAAGTGGGCCTAATGTGGCCTGCCATCTGTTTTCATAAGCTATGAGCTAAGAATGGTTTTTGGCTTTTGACTTTTCAATGCTGGTGATCAAATCCAAGGTCTTGTGCATGGTATCTAGGCAAGCTACCTGCAAGATAACTACTCTACCACTGATCTATACCCACTGACCTACTTAGCCATTAAATAGTTGAAAAAACAAGGAAGAATGATGTACCATGAGACATAAAAATTGTATGAAATTAAAATTTTTCATAAAGTTTTACTGGAACACAGAGCCATGCTCATTAAATGACAGACTATCTATAGCTGCTTTCATACTATTACAGCAGAATTGAGTAGCTGTGGAAGAGACTATATGACCTACAAAACCTACAATATTGACTATCTGGCCACTAAAAAAAATGTTTGCTGGTCTCTACTCCCTGCTTTTGAAGATATGAAATTGCACCAGGAGGCCTTGTGTTATAATGAGAAGTTACAGAGGGAACTACCAATTATTTATTTTATAATGAAAGTCCTACATTCAAATTTTTAAAGATGGCAATAAAATGATTATACAAATATTTCATGTTAGCTGCATGTGGTGACACATACCTGTAGTTCTGACATAGGACACTGAGGCAGGAAGATCACAAGTTTGAGCTCACCCTAGGAAATTTAGCAAGATGCTGTCTCAAAATAAAAGAAAAAAGGGCTAGGGTTCAAGCCCCAGTACTTCTCAAACAAAACAACAACGAAACATCCCCTCATGTCTTTTAGTTACAAACAAGTGCTATATAAAGGGAGAGAGATTCTATATACGATGTATGATTTAAAACTATGGTGAATGTTTAAATTTATTACAGTAAAAGACATACCCATTAATCCCCCTCAAAATATTCCCCCTCATTTCAAGCATGCTTATCCCATCATTCTTGCCATGTTCTTGTGCAGTTCTGGAAGTCTTTTATGCCTTTAGTTGTGGTGTTGGGGCTGATTCAACATGCTGAATTAATTCAAAATGTTTCCCTTTCATGGTCATTCTGACTTTGGGGAATAATCAGAAATCTTATGGTGCCAGATATGGTGAATAAGGTGGACAAGGATACACCATAATGTTTTTATGAGTCTGCTTTTCTACTGGATGGCACTTAGTAGCAGCATTCACTGTATTTTTGATATTATCCCACTAAGAACACAAAAGAAGATTTCCAGAACTGCTTCAGAAAGTGGTGAGACGAATGGGATAGGTGTGTTCAAAGTGAGGGGGACTATTTTAAGGCAGATGAATGGCAATGTGTGTTTTACTGTAACAAATTGAAAAAATTAAAACATATACCATACTGCTCATAAGTTCACAGTATTTGATTCATAACAAAAGGATTTCTGAATAATCTTGCTTTTTCTTTCACTGGAGATCTAAAACATACTGTCTTCTTCACATCTTTATTATACCCTTTCACTGACCTAATAAAGGCAACATTAACAATTTAGCCCATGCTTTCACTGCATATCAAGGAATGAACATGAAAGTTTTTTAAAAATGCCAAATGGACAAAACCAACATTTGATTTTTCCTTCAGACTTATACGAACACTTCACAGCTATGTGGCAGGCAAGCCTTAGAGCTCTTGATCAGAGTACAAGGCAATCTCCAAAGACTTCCAAAAAAAATCAAACACAAAACTTAAAAGTTGATTCTGAAATATAAATGGAGAGGTAAAGAAATACCTAGAATAATTCTGAAAAAGACTAGTACTGGAGGCTTTATACTATCTGACATCAAGACTAAATATACAACTCCAGTAATCAAGAGAAAGGGACACTGATAAAAGAAAAACTCGCAGATTAATGGAAGATAGAGTCTAGAAATAAAACTACATATAATATATGGCCAAATGATTTCAACAAAAGTACAAAGGCAATTCCAATAAGATGCAAAGGTAACTCCATGGCGAAAGTTTTTTAACGAATAGTGCTGGAACAGTACTGAACTGGACATCCATACTCAAGAGACCATGAATCTTTTTTTTTTTTTTTTTTTTGAGACCATGAATCTTGATCTACATCTTCTACCATATACCAACTTCACTCAACAATGGATGGATCACAGACTAAAATAACAACAAAACCCCTATAAAATTTCTTGAAGAAAACATCAGAAGAAATAGTGAACTTCAGGTAAAGATTTTGAAAATATGACAACAAAAACAGCCCATTAAAAAATTTTTATATACTGGACTTTGAAATGAAAAACTTTGCTCTTCATATGAATAAGAGAATGAAAAGACAAGACATAAAAAAGGAGAAAATACTTCCAAAACATATAACTGATAAAAGACTTGCATCTAAAATACAGAAAAAAACTCTTAAAAGTTGTTAGTAGGAAAATAAGTAAACTGAGTAACACATATCCTCTGTGGCTCCTCTTAAAGTAATATTCTAATGACATTTCTTGTTTTATGTTAATATATTACACAAATATACATGATTCAATTTAAACCACTGATTAAAAAATATTTTAGGTAAGTTAATTACTCTAAATATATGTCTAAAAAATAAGGTCAATATTAGTTCACTTAAACAGCAAAAAGAATACTTTTATTAAATAAATACTACTGCCTCACAAATAGATCAGCCATTCCCCTATCTTTTCCAAAAAATTAAAATAGCCATAGGCTTCAGCTGCTATAAATTATATTAGGTAATATTTTTCTTTTGAAAAAAGCATAGCATATGTATACACTGTTAGAGCAAAACTTAGTAATAAAATAACTTGGAGAGTTTGTTATTAATTTGTATCCCTACTGCACAGTGTGGAATGTAAGGTATGTGTCATTAGTCAATCAACACTAGATTTGTATTTATTTAACACAGCCTATTAGTCATGTCTTTTTGGTTGATTAAAAAAAAATCTCATCCTCAATAGCTGAATTGAGTAATTGTCTCAGTACAGAATAATCTCTCCTCCAACTGTATAAAATGGAATTTATAGTTAATTAGTATTTTTATTAAGTGTTTCATGTAAAGTGACAGTTTAGCAATCATCAGCAAGTTGATTTTAGTCTTTAATTGTACTTCCTTGTCACTGTTTCTAGAAGTCAATATTTATAATTTTTTTGTTAATCGTGCTACAAAATGTTAAAAAAAAAAAAGGCAATCTGTAAGATGCCCCTAAATAAAAGGCATTTCTTCCATAATAAAAATAAAACCCATACCTGTAGTAAAAACCTGGGTAATCAAATATGTCTCATTAATTTGGATGAATAATCTTTCTGAAACTCAGTTTTTCCTCAATAAAAAATATGCTTTAAGATGATTTATATCTTCCAACCTTATAATCTCATTAGAAAATAATTTTAATAATAATCTTGAGATCTTTTTGATAGAAGGAACACATAAGTACACTACTTAAATACAAAACTAACTCATATATGGTAAATACATGTTGCTGGCAAATAAATTTGAATTTTGAGAAATTACTAAAGGTAAGTTAATCTGAACACATAAAATGGAAGGATATACTTCAACTTATACCAGGCAGAAGAAATTACTTAGCAACACCTTACTTAGTAATCTATCTCTGTCTGTCTATCTATCTATCTATCTATCTATCTATTATCTATCTACCTATCTATCTATCTATCAAATCTATCCCAATATCTGTTATGGCGTTTGTATTTGGATGTCCCCTCAAAGCCTCATGGGATCAGAGGCGGGGTTTTTTGGAGGTGACTCGATCTAGGGTGTGTGCTGCAGGGATCAAGGATGTGATGCTAGGATTGATTCATGGTGAGATGCTAGGATTAAGGCTGCCCCACCTTTGGTGTGAGTACTACCCGCCTGAGGAGGGTAGCTTGGATAAAATATAAAAGACAGAAAGAGGGTCATTGCTTGTCGCTTGCTGCTTGCTGCCTGCTACGAACTGTTTCCCCTCTGCCATGCCCCTCTGCCATGCCTCTCTTTCTGGGAGCCAGCCAACTATGAACTGAAACCTCTACAAACTGTGAGCCAAATAAACTTTTTCCTCCTCTAACTTTGGGTGTTGGGTACTTTGTCTTGGCAATGAGAAAAAAGTAACTAAAATAGGGTCATACCATTAGATATAAGGTCAGAGAAAATAACATTTTTGATTAATCTCTCTCAGTACATTTCAAGCTCAAAACAATATAAGACATATGTGGTGTATCAAAAACTAAATACTAATGATGAAAATGATAGTATTAAATATAATGAGGTAAAATAAAATTTTCTATATTCAAGGATCAGAATTCAAACACTTACAAATCTGATAAATCACTCTCAGGTTTTCAGTAAGTATATCATGACATTCAATATAACATAAGCTATTTTTAGTTCATTTGATTTTAAAAGGAGAAAAAAATAACAGATATAAGTACTTTATATAAGACTACTAGTCTACCTGAAGGAGTAGGGCTAAACTGTAATTTCATACTCTTATACCAATCATAAGGACCACTTACACCAATAATGCACAATCAAATATTAACATACAGTTCGAAAAATGATGCTCAGTAGAGTTAAAGCCCACATATCATTTCTAGGAATTACTCTAAAAAAACCCTCAGATACTAGGGGTTGGCGATTTAGCTCAAATGACAGAGTCCTTGTCTAGCAACTGCAAAGCCCTGGGTTTGATCCCCAGCAGCGCCAGAACCCCAAATCAGATATATACTCAAAAATGTATGCACAAATATGTTCACTAAAGTGATGCTTATAATAGCTAAAATTATTTAAAAAAAACCTTAGGTATCTAAAAACAAGGTATAGTTATTTAGATGATCTATTTAGTATGCTACTGTACCAACAGAGATGCTTTAATGATGTAGAAAAAAGCATATAAGAATATTTCTTTTATCTTTAGGGCTCGGGATGAAACTCAGTGGTAAAGTACTTGCCAGCATGCATGAAACCCCAGTGGTTCAATGCCCTGCATCCCCAAAACAAACAACCCCTCCCCTAAAACCCTCACATTCTACCTTCATAAATTTGGGTATCAGGTATAGTTTACAGAGGGTTAAACACTGTATGCCCAACTTGTATTTTTCAAAGACCATTATATCAATGTAATAGCAAATAGGAGCGGAATGTAATAATTCAAACAAGAAATGAAGAAATATGAATACAGAGTGCATGAAATAATGAAATGGCACTAAGAATGGAAAGAAGGGATAGTTCCCAGAAATATTTAAGGAGCAGAATCAAAAGGTTGTAGCTACCAATTGGAATGACGGCTGACATAGAAGACTGGGTTAAACTGTAATTTCACACATTAATATCAGAAATGAAGGAGGCAAACTGGGGGAAAATAATAGGGTCAGATGACCATGAAGTACAATTTTAAAATTTAACTACTTTCTATGTACTATATTTAAGATGGCAAGATCTATTAAATGATACATTAGAAAATATTTTTATCTACAAAGTTTCAATTACCTGAAATATTAACTAATATGGAATATATTTCCTAATGAAGACATTTCAGTGAATTACTGCTATATAAAATCTTCAGAATCACTATAATAGGGGTATAAAATATTTTTTTTTAAATCAAGATATCTTTAGTCAAAGAATGGTTAACATGAAGTGTTTCAAGAAGGTGCTCTAGGGTTGGGGATTCAGCTCAAGTATTAGAGCGCTTGCCTAGCAAGCACAAGACCCTGAGTTCGATCCCCAGCACCCTCCCCGAAAAAAAGGAGTTTTTAAAATTACCATATCATTTTTATTCTCCATAAAAATGCTGAGTTTCTTTAAGAATGTTACAACTAGAATAAGCAGCTCAAAATTGTCCCGATCAAGAGCCTTTACCAACATGTGAACTATATTCTTATTTCTCATCTTCAATTCTGTACGAGTATCTTCAGCCAAATTCAGAAGCAAATAAAGAGCAACTGGAAAAGTAAAAAAGATGAGAGTTAAATGACCAGCATATTGAATCAACAGTTTAAAAAAATTACTTCTTATTCATCAGGATAACAGAAGTAGTTCTAAAAAGGGACTGTATTATTTTGAAAAACTTAGTTGGTTAGTAATTAATTCATTAGAAAACATTATTACTGAATGATGTATAACTATATTAAACAAAACAAAACATACATGTGTATATGTATGTATATGAATATGTATAATTAATATATAATAATATGTATAATAAATAATATTCTTTTGATGATGAGGGCATAGTAACCAAAATAAGACAATGATTCCAACTTTCTTGCAGATTAGTGCTTCACAGTAATAAAAGGGCAGTTAAAGGTATTTAAGTCAGCAAATAATAACAATAATAAGCAGGGAAAATAATCTTTATGTATATAGAAATATCGTAAAATGTCAATAATTAAAGATTGCTGTATTAAAGGAGCTATAATCCCAAATACATAGCATAGCCAGAGCTACATTTAGGGATAAAAAAATCTATTTTTCATAATCAAACTGATTTTCTGTTAGTTACCATAGAAAAAGGTCATATGAAATTTAGTAATAAAATTGTTATACTAGATAGAGTTATGATCAATACCTATTAGTACTATATACAATTTGTTCTGGATCCCTGTAATGTCATTGTTCCCTTTTAAGAATGAAAATTAAGTAACAATATTTTCCCTTTCACCTTGATTGCCAGGGAGCTTCAAAGTTACATATAAAAGGTTTCTATAAGAACTATGTAGGTTCTCTGATGCATAGTCATTTTGCTCTCTTATGGCCTTGATGTTACTTACTATATTTGTACAGCATTTAATGTAATCTTATAAACTACCTCAAGTCTAAGGCTGTGGACAGAAAAACAATGAGAGACTTGGAAGAAAAAATATGGTTTAAACAAGGCTGGAAATAAGCCTCTTTCTACTGCACAAACTGCATATCTATTTATTTATGGGGTAAAATGTAAAGTTTTCAGAAAGTCTATCAATACTGGAGAAAAATTAGCTCTGAATTAAATTCTGCTTATGTCCAGAATAACAAATTAATAGTGCAAGATGTAAAAGGATCAAATTGTTTCCACACAATTCAACTGTGTTTCAAAACAAAGCTCATGAATATTTGTATGAGCAAAAAATACACAACACAGGATTGAGAATTTAGCTCAGTGGTAGAGTGCTTGACTAGCAAGCACAAGGCCCTGAGTTTGATCCCCAACACACCCACAAAAAAGAAAAAAGTACATTCAAGAACATAAATTTCAGCTGGGGATTTAGCTCAGTGATTAGAGTGCTTGCCTGGCAAGCACAAGGGCCTGAGTTCGATCCCCAGCACCAGGAAAAAAAAAAAAAAAAAGAACATAAATTTCATACTGTCTGAAGTCAATAAAAGATTATTGTTATATTTACATCTAGATTATCCCTAAAGCCTCATGCGCTCATAGGCAGGGAATGTAGGAGGTAACTGGATCATGGGGACATGATACTCATGAGTGGATTAGTCCACTGGTAAATTTATAGCTAAATGTGATTTGGGAGGTAAAGCCTGGTTGGAGGAGGTGGGCACTACAGCACAGCCTGAAAGGGTATATCTTCCCCCATCATCCCTTGACCTTTGCTTTCTGCTTCTGGGCAATGAGATGTTTCTCTTCTGCCATGCTTTTCTGTCATGCTGTCCTGACTTGGAACCAGCTGACTATGGAGCGGAAATCTCTACTAATTATGGGCCAAAATAAACTTCACCTTTAAGGTGTGGGTGTTGGGGATTTTGTCCCAGCAATGAAAAAGTAACTGAGACAATTATTGATAATACAAAGAAGCAGGAAAATACAACCTATGAGAAGGGGAAAAAAAAAAAAATCAACCACTGAACCTGTCCTGCAACAGACAGAGAGGTTAGAATTCTCAGATGGAACAGTCAAGGTTGTGTAACTATTTCAGATCTTCTAGAAATTAGATTAAGAAACAGGAGACAAAAACTACTCACACTTCCTAACACAGAAACTGAAATGTCTGCAATTATATACTAGAGACCATTACTGGCAGTTTAAAAATGGAAGAAAAGATTTTGATACTGAATAAATAATCATAAACTATCCAAAAATAATCACATGGGGAAAAGGAATAACAAAAATGTGAGAATATGAGAGAACTGTGGAACTTCAAGCGGCCCAATGTCTATGTTTCATTATAGTAATTGAGAAAATAGCACAGACAACCTCACCCAGGGATGTCAGACCAGCCACCCTGCCCAGGTGTGCACATGCAGCATGGCGGAATGGCATGGGGCACCGTCCCACCCACTGACAACCTCACCAGGGGACACTGGACCGCCCGCCCTGCCCAGATGTGCACGGGCAGCATGGCCGACTGGCACAGGGCACTGTCCTGCCCACTGACAACCTCATCAGGGGATGCTGGACTGTCTGTGCTCCCCAGCTTTGTGCACCCTTTACCACACACTGGCATGGGCCCTGCCTGTAAACTGGCAAGGTCGAAATCCAGTAACATTGGAAAGATCTAGGATTGAAGACACCATCAGCTCTATCGCGCATTTTTTTCTTTGTTTGTTTTTTTTACTTTTCTTCCATTTTGCAAGTCATCGATACCAAGTAGAAACAACCATACCCGTGTCACTGAGGAAAGTTCTGGGGACATAAAGGACACAAGAATCCCGAACCACATATACCTTGAAAACAGCTTAAGAACAGACTTTTCTTAGAAAAGCATTGATACTTATCTTAAAGTAACCTCCTATAAACAAAATATAAAATCGACATGGAGCACCAACTAAAAGGGGGATATATATATATAATATATATATGATATATATATTATATATATGTTATATGTATATAATACATATGTGATATGTATATAACATATATATGTTATATGTATATAATATATATTATATATGTGTGTTATATGTATATAATATATATTATATATGTGATATGCATATAACATATATTATATATGTGTTATATGTATATAATATATATTACATATTATATGTATATAATATATATTATACATATTATATGTATATAACATATATATAATATATATGTTATATGTATATAATTATATATATTTGTTATATGTATATATAGAAAATGACAAGACTCAGGAGCAAAACACAACCTCAGACCCCCAGCCCACCCAGAACAAACCCAGAAAACAATATAATAGAGGAAATCAAAAGACACTCAACCAAATTTTCAGAAATGATAGAAGTTAACAGAGATAGGGGAGGCTATAGAGAACATCAGACTAGAAATAATTGCCCAAGTTAAAAAAGAGATGACAATTATAATGAAAGACCTGCTTAGTGAATTCAGAGTAGACACAGATTAAAACAAGAGGAGCTTAGAAAAATGATGGAAAACTTGAACATTCAACTCAAGAAAGAAATGCAACCCATTAAACAGATCCAAACAGATATTCAAGAAATCAAAAACCATCTTGAAAGTTACACAGTACATTGAGCGAAAGAGAAGAAACAATCTCAGACCTAGAAGAAAGGTCGGCAATTAGTGACAATGAAAAGAAAGACCTCTTAAAAACAGTTAGAGATTATGAAAAATAACTACAACAGCTGCAAGAGGATGCAAAGAAAAACAATATCAGAGTGATTGGAGTGAACAAAAAAGGCAGGAGACAGTGCAAAGGATCTAAAAAAGATTATTTACAGAAGTAATGACAGAAAACTTCCCAAGCATAAGAAGAGAACTTGACATACAGATAAGCGAGGCATAGAGAATCCCAATTACTCATGAACAAAATAAATCTATACCAAGACATATGATACTCAAGATTCCAAAAATTCAACAAAAGAACAGAATACTGAAAATTGTTACAGATAAAAAACAAATCCTCTATAAAGGTAAACCCATCAGAATCACAGTGGACATCTCAATACAAACCCTTAAATCAAGGAGAGTCTGGAGCAAAATATTTCAAACCTTAAAAGAAAACAATCTTCAACCCAGATTGATGTACCTGGCCAAACTATCTTTCAGATTCAACAATGAAATAAGATAATTCCATGACAAAGAACAAATGAAGAAATTTATGACCTCCAAACCGCCTCTACAAAATATTGAAGGATATCCTAGAAAAGGCAAAAGAGAACTGTATTACAAGGACACTAATAAAAACAACCCACCAGGTAACACAAGCAGTTAAACTGAGGTGAAACACAGAACCAACAACAGAAAAGATCTATGACAAAGATAAGTCAATACATAACAGCTGTAGCCATCACTGTAAATGGTCTCAACTCACCAATCAAAAGAAACACTAGCAAAATGGATCAAGAAGCAAGATCCATTAATATGCTGCATACAAGAGACACATTTAACACAAAAGGAAATTCATAGACTGAAAATCAAAGGATGGAAAACAATATTTCATGCAACGGGAACCCAGAAAAAAGCAGGGGTAGCTATCCTAATCTCAGACAAAGTGAACTTCAAACCAAGACTGATCAAGAAGGTCAAAGAAGGTCACTACATACTTCGTAAGGAAAAACTCCAAGAGGAAGAAATAACAATCATTAATATTTATGCACCAAACATCAGTGTTCCTAACTACATAAAACAAATATTAAGGAACATGAAAGATCAAATAAACAGTAACACAATTGTAATGGAGACTTCAATACACCACTTTCACAAACAGATCAACTAGACAAAAAATTAACAAAGAAATATCAGAACTGAATCAAATCTGTGAACAAATGGACTTAGCAGATGTGTACAGAGTGTTCCACCCCATAACAGCAGAATACACATTCTTTTCAGCTACACATGGAATGTTCTCCAAAATAGACCACATACTACCCTATAAAACGTGTTTAAGTAAATGCAAGGGAACTGAAATTATCCCATGCATACATCTGGACCATTGTGCAATGAAACTGGAATTCAATGGGAACAGAAACCAAAAAATCCACATAAACAGATGGAAACTAAATAACATCCTTCTGAACAGCAGCTGGGTCACAGAAGAAATTAAGAAGAAATTAAGCAATTTATACAGTTAAATGATAATGACAATACAACATACCAGAACCTATGGGATACAATGAAAGCAGTGCTTCAAGGGAAATTCACTGCGTTGAACTCTCACATTAAGAAAACAGAACGAGCTCAAATAAATAATGTTGAACTTCAAATGTCTAGAAAAGAAGAACAAATCAAACCCAAAGCTGATACGAGAGAGGAAATTATTAAGATCACAGATGAAATTAATGCAATTGAGATGAAGAAAACAATACAAAGAATCAATGAATCAAACAGTTGGTTCTTTTTTTTAAATTTTATTTTAATGGTATATTTTAGATGTACACAGTGATAACATTCATCATAGGGAATTTGTACCTGTACATGATATATCTTGTTGCTTCTTTTTTTCCCATTCCCCTGCCTATTTACAAAAGATTTGTTTCCATTTTTTACTTCCATTTCTTATTTCTCATCCCGCTGTTCCTTTCCCCCTCCCTTGTTCCCTTTCCCATTTGGACATTTTCTTCCCTTTCCCAATATAATACATTTTAGTCTTTGTTCTTTGAAAGAGTAAATAAAATAGACAAACCCCTAGCTACTCTTATCAAAAAAAGGAAAGAAAAGACCCAAATCCATGCAATAAAAAATGAAAGGGGTGAAGTCACAACTGACCCTGTGGAAATCCAAAGGATCATCAGCACCACTTCAAGAACCTATACTCAAACAAGTTGTAAAACACTGAAGAAATGGACAGATTCTTAGAAACATATGAACTACCAAAACTGAATCAAGAAGACATAAGAATACTAAATAGCCCAATATCAGCCACTGAAATTGAAGAGGTAATTAAAATCCTACCTACAAAGAAAAGCCCAGGTCCTGACAGTTTCACAGCTGAATTCTACAAGAAATTCAGAGAGAATCTAATACCACTACTATTCAAACTCTTTAATGAAATTGAAAAGGAAGCAGTACTTCCAAAATCATTTCTGGAACCAAGCATTACCTTGTTACTAAAATGAGAAAAGGATTGAACCAAAAAAGAGAACTACAGACCAATTTCCCTAATGAACATAGATGCAAAAATTCTCAATAAGATACTGGCAAACAGAATGCAATGAATTATCAAGAAGATTATACACCACGATCAAGCAGGACTCATCCCAGGTATGCAGGGATGGTTCGACATATGTAAATCAATATATGTACTACACAATATCAAAAGAGTCAAAGACCAAAAATCACATGATCATCTCAATATATGCAGAAAAAGCATTTGACAAAATTTAACACCCATTTATGATAAAAATTCTACAGAAATTAGGAATTGATGGTTTATATCTCAACCTGATAAAAGCCATCTATGACAATCCAAAGGCCAACATCACATTCAATGGTCAGAAACTGGAAGCTTTCACACTAAAATCTGGAACAAGACAAGGATGTCCCCTTTCACCACTACTATTCAATATAGTTCTAGAAACATTAGCCAGAGCAATTAGGCAAGAGAAAGAAATAAAAGGAATAAAGATAGGAAAGGAAGAATTTAAACTACCACTATTCATGGATGATATGATACTCTACACACTGAAGACCCCCAAAATTCCACCAAAAGACTTCTAGATTTAATAACTAACTTCAGTGGCATAGCTGGATACAAAGTCAACACCCAAAAGTCAATAGTATTCCTATACACAAATAACAAACTCACTGAGAAATAAGAGAAGCTACACCTTTCACAATTGCCTCCAAAAGAACCCGAAATATTTAGGAATCTATCTAACAAAGCAAGAAAAAGACCTTTACACTGAAAACTACAGTGCTCTAAAAAAGGAAATTGAAAGGGATATCAGAAAATGGAAAGATATACCATGTTCTTGTGTAGGCAGAACCAAGACAGTGAATATAGCTATACTTCCTCAATTACTATACAGATTTAATGCAATTCCAATCAAAATAGCATTAACATACCTCACAGAATTAGAAAAACAATCATAAAATTTACCTGGAACAAAACCAATCCTGAGCAACATGGGCAAGGCAGAGGGTATAACAATCCCTGATCTGAAACTGTCGTATAAAGCTACTGTGATAAAAACAACATGGTGGCACAAAGACAGACTTGAGGACCAATGGAACAGACTAGAAGATGCGGAAACAACTCCAAGCACACTTAAATACCTCATCTTTGACAAAGGATCCAAACACCCTCACTGGAAGGAAGATAGCCTCTTTAATAAATGGTGCTGGAAAAATTGGCTGGCCACATGCTGAAAACTAAAATTTGATACATGTCTCTCACCATGTACTACACTAAAATCAAAGTGGGTCAAAGATCTAAACACTAAAACAGAAACACTAAATCTACTGGAGAAGAGAATAGGAAGAACTCTCGAAGACATAGGGGTGGAAAAAAATTTATGAACAGAACTCAGACTGCATGGGAAATAATATGAAGAATCAGTGCTTGGGACCTCATCCTACTAAAAGGCTTTTGCACAGCAAAAGAAATCACCAATAGAGCAGGACGAAAATATACAGACTGGGAAAAAATCTTTGCCAGTTATCCCTCAGACAAGGGTCTAACACCTAGAATATATAAAGAACTCAAAATAATGAAACCCCCCAAATTTAAAGACTCAATCCAAAAATGGGCAAAAGAAATGAATAAACATTTCTCAGATGAAGAAATAAAAATGGCAAATACGTGAAAAAATGTTCAAAAATCACTGGTCGTTCGAGACATGCAAATCAAAACAATGCTAAGATTCCATCTCACTCCAGAAAGAACAGCTATTATCCAGAAATCAACCAACAAGTGCTGGCAGGGCTGTGGGGAAAAAGGTACCTCCCTCCACTGTTGGTGAGAATGTAGACTAGTCCAACCACTATTGAAATCAGTATGGAGACTCCTCAAAAAACTCAATCTAGAGGTTCCATCTGATCCAGCTATTCCTCTGCTTGGTATCTTCCCAGAAGAACTGAAAACCTTATACCATAGAGATATATGCACAACCATGTAATAGCAACACAATTTGTAATAGCTAAATCTTGGAAACAACCCAAATGCCCAATAACAATGAATGGCTAAAGAAGATGTGGTTTTTCTATACAATGCAGTACTACTCTGCCACAAAAAAGGATAAACTAGAGTAATTTGTAGGTAAATGGATGCACCTTGAGAACATACTCTTACGTGAAATAAATCAATCACTTATGAATACACATCAAACTCTTTCTCTGATATGAGAAACCATAAGTGTATATAAAGACAAAGAGGCATAAAAGATATTAGGTAAAAGAAAGATAATATTCAAAAGAGAGAACTAGAAAGGGAAAAGGGGGAAAAGAAGGAAGGGAAAAGGGAAAGAAGGGGAAAAGGGAAATATTGGAAAAATGTAAATAAACCTGCTGTAAATAAGAAAAGGGGGGTACAGAAGAGGGGCGGGGGAGGGGTGGGGGATCAAGATACATCATGTACAGGTGCAAAATACCTATGGTAAATGTGATCATTATGTATACAATGTGCCAATACATGGTCTTGTTAAAAAAAAAAAAGAAAGAAAAAGAAAGAAAAAATTCCAAACCAAAAAAAGCACCACAAGAGCACCACAAAAACTTCCAAATTTAATAAAAACTATAAATCAAGCGTTCCCAACAGGCTTACCGAAATATAAGAATGAGAAATATGAAGAAAATTACACAAAGGCACATCATAACGAAACTATTCGCAACAAATGATAAAAACACAATCCTAAAAGCAACCATGAAAAACATATACAAGGAAAGAGAGGAGAGCAGACTTCTCATCAAAACCAATGTGGGCAAGGCAACAGTGGGGGTAAAATCTTTGGAGCACAGAAAGAATTTTTTAACTTAGAATTCAAAACCTGTTGAAAATATTTCAAAAAATAATAAAGGCTATTTCAAATGTATAAAAGACAAAATAATTCATCACCAGTACACCTGTCCTACAAGAAATTTTTAAAGAAAATGGTATCAGATAGAATTATGTATCTACACAAAGGAATAAGATCTGTGTAACTGGTAACTATACACAAGAATACAAAGATTACTTTCTTATGATTTAAGTATTTTTAAAATAAGCTCAACTGCTTACATAAAAATAATAACACATTTTAGGGTTTGTAAGTATAATAAATATTAATAAATAGCATAAAGGCAGGTAGGGATAAAATCACAGCAGACTTAATTTATGTAAGTGAAAGATATATTTGGGTATGTTTAAAGACATATAATATAAACTTAAAGTAATCAATAACAAAAGGGTTACAGTTATGTGAACAATAGAGATACTATGGAATTAAAAAAATCCTCAATCCACAAGAGCACACACAGGGGAAAAGGCATACACACAGATGAAGACCTAACCACATGCCATTTGTAAAAAATATCCTTAATATAAAAACATATAAATTAAAAAGACTGACAAATATACACCATGCTGACATTAGTCACAATAAATCCACAGTGGCTATATCATCATAGATTTCAAAACAAACATTAACAAACATAATGATTATTTTATAAAGATAAGAAAAATAAGGGATTTAGAATATATTATAATCCTATGTTATTATGTTCCCAAGAACAGCTTCAAAATATATGGAACAAAGACAGAACTGTAGAAGCAGCTGATAAATTCACTATTACAATAGAAGATTTTAGTATTACTCTCTTATAATTAATAGAAGAAATACAGGTAAAAATAGAAAATCACCATCAATCAATTCTCATTAACTTTTATAGAAAACCCAACCTAACAATAAAATGCATATTCAAGTACACAGGCAAGCTTTATTAACAAAGACCATATTATAGACCACAAAACAGATCTCGATAAATTTAGGATTCAAGTTATACAATGCATTTTGTGACGGTTTAGATCTGCAATGTTCCCCTTAACTCTCATGTATTCAGAGACGAACTTTCACAAGCTGACTGGATCACAGAGGAGTGGATCATGGGAGTGGATTAATCCTTTAATAAATCCATAGTTGAATGTGCTATTAGGAGGTGGAGCCTGATTTGAAGAGGTGTCACTTGCAAGCACGAGCTGGAAGGGTGTGTTTGCTCTCCCTCTCCCTCTCCCTCTGTGCTTCCTGGCTGCCGTGGGTTTTGCAGCTTTCTTCTACCATGTCCTTCTGCTAAGCTATTCCTGCCATGGAGCCAGTCAACCATAGACTGAATCCTCCAAAATAAACCTCTCCTCTTTTAATGTGTGAGTGTCAGGTATTCTGTCCTAGCAATGGGAAAGTGGCTAATACACATTTTTTCTGCTAATAATAGAATTAAATTGAATATGAATAAAACAAAGATCTCTAGAAAATCCCTATTTGAATCAAAATAACTTTCTTCTAGTAATTTATATGTCAGGGAAATCATAAACTATTTTAAACAAAATGAAAAAGAAAACAGGACATATCAAAATCTCTGGAATGCTATCAAATCAGTGCTTAGAGGAAAATTTATACTGGTAACACTAGCTATCTATATTATAGAAGAAAGGTCTTGGATAAATGACTTCATCATTCACCTTATAAAACAATAAAATAACAGCAAATTAAAGCCAAAAATAAGCTAAAGAAAGAAAATAATAAAAATCATAGTGGAATAAATAAAATAGGAAAGCATTAATACAGAGAAAATCAATCAATGAAACTATATTGGCTGAAATTAACAGCATTTTATAGGTTGCTAAACTGTGATCAAAAGTGAATTTTTTTTGAAAACGGTACTTACAATAGCAGTAGGAAATATGAAATGCTTAGAGATAAACTGGACAAAAGATATGAGAGAGCTGTGGATTGAAGACAACGTAGTATTGGTTTCAGAAATTGAATGATTTATGTAAGTAAACAGGGAGGTATACTTAAAATAGTGAGTCAAAAGGCAATATTGTTAGGATGTCAATTCTTGCAAAACTGATCTATAGATCTGATGCAATCTTAAAACCCTACCAATTATTTTTGGTAGAATTTGGTAAGTTTATTCTAAAACTTATTTCAAAATAAAGACACAGAATACCTAAATCAACTTTTTTTTTGGGGGGGGTGTTGAAGTACTAAAACTACCTAATATCAAAATTTTCTATAATCAAAACACTGCCATTGGGGGCTGGGGATTTAGCTCAGTGATTAGAGTGCTTGCCTTGCAAGCACAAGGGCCTGAGTTTGATCCCTGGCACCACAAAAAAAAAAAAAAAAAAAAAAAAAAAAAAAAAAAAAAAAAAAAAAAAAAAAAAAAAAAAAAAAACAAACACTGCCACTGGCAACAAACTACACAAAAGTGATAGAACAGGATGGAGTGTAAATCTAGATATGTACATAAGTAGATGAATGATTTTTGCAATGAAAGAAACCAATTTAGTAGATGCAGGATAGTCTTAAGAAAACAGTACTTGAATAGTTAGATATTCATCTGCCAAGAAAATAAAGGATTTTTATCTATTCTCACACCATATAAAAAAATTAACTCAAAATTTATTATAGACCTACCTGAAAATTCTGAAGCTATAAAGCTAGAATGAAACATGAGAAAAGTATTGTCACCTTCAGTTAGAAAAGGATTTCCTAGATACAATACCAAAACCATGATCCATAAAACACTAAGTTATACTTCATAAAATTAAAAACCTTGCTCTTCAAAAGATATTAAGGAAGTTAATTGATAAGCTACAATCGAGAAAAAAAATCTTTGCAAATCATGTATTTAATAAAGGCTTGTATCCAAAATATAAAACAATCCAATTTAAAAACTCAGCAAAAGAAATAAAAAGAGTCTTCAACAAAGATAAAGAGATGGCAAATCAGCACATGAAGAGACGCTTAACACTGTAAGAAAATTCACATTAAAATCACAATAAGCCGGGGCTGGGGATTTAGCTCAGCGGTTAAAGTGCTTGCCTTGCAACCACAAGGACCCGAGTTCGATCCCCAGCACCCAAAAAAAAAAAAAAATTATTTTGGGCTGGGGATTTAGCGGCCCTGAGTTCGATCCCCGGTACCACCAAAAAAAAAAAAAAAAAAAAAAAAAAAAAAAAAAAAAAAAAAAAAAAAAAAACCACAATAAGCCACCATTGCATATATTTTAAATTAGCTAAAATTAATAAGAAAGATCATCTACAGATAGATCATCTACAGTGTAAAATGACTGGAACTCTCATTTGCTAGTGGTTTTCTAGCTTATTTAAAAATTAACTCTATTTGATCTCAACCCTCAGCATCATATATATACACATATACATACAGATACACATACATATATCTATATGTGTATCTGTATGTATATATTGAATATGAAAAAACAAAGCAACAAAATGCCCCCAAAGATTTCCAACTGTCCCAAAGCAGATCCAAGGGATAGCAATGGGAGAAGAGCAAATGCTAAACAGCTGAGCTGTTTGAAATGATTAAAAAAGAATTGAAGAAACTTGAGTTGAAAGAGGACATAACCTAAAAGATGGTGCAACTAACAAAGAAACTGATTACTGTAGATATAGGAAAAACAAAAAACTGGAAGAGCTGACCATTCAGTTCAAAACGTGAATGACAAATTTACCAAAGATACAGATTCCATGAAAAGGTGCCAAACAAATGCTGTACAATTCATAAACAGTTAAGATGAACAACATAAAGACAGTGTTTTAGAGATTGAGGCTAAAATGGAAATTCGTGACGATTGACTTGGAGAAGGCTTACAAATGATGAGAACAAGAAAAATTCATCCGAAAGCTAATAGATAATAACACTAAACAAGGCTAAATGGAGTTAGAAATAAATTGGAAGACAACACACATAGAATTAAAAAAATCCTTAAAGAAATCATAGAGGAAACTTTTCAGGTATGAGGAAAGAACTCACATACAGGTAAAGTGAGGCTTACAGGACACCAAGTAACTACCATGAAAAAAAAAAAAAACTCCCATGACATCACAGCCAAAATCCCAGATGTCCATCCAACAAAAAGAAAATATTGTTTAAAGCTCTCAGAGAAAAGCAAAAACAAATAAAAAAATCATGCACAAAGGTAAACCCATTAGGATTAAAACAGGCTTCCCAACACAAACTTAAAAGGCCAGGAGCACTTGGAGTGAAGTGTTCCAAGCCCTCGAGAAAACAACTTCCAAATGATACAGTATATTCTGCAAAACTATCTTTCAAAATTCATGCAGAAATAAGGTCTTCCTACAACAAAAGGCACCTTAAAAAAATTCATGACCACCAAACAAGCACTCCAAAGAATACCCCAAAATAACCTAGACAGAAATAATGAGACCAACAAAGGAAGAAGTCTAGTGAAATGAATATACCAGGCAGGGTGAACATTTAAAAAGGAAAAATACAGAGGTCAATAAAAGAAAAAAGAATGCAATGACAGGAATAAGTCAATACCTTTCACTAATAACTCTTAATGTAAATAGCCTCAATTCTCCAATTAAAAGACACAGATTGACAGACTAGATAAAAAAACAGAAACAAAACCAGAATCCAACAGTCTGTTGATTTCAAGAAACCTATTTAATATAAAAAGGAAATTCATACAACAAAAATCAAAGAATGGAAAACAATATTCCATGCACCAAGACCTGAAAAGCAAGGAGGGGTGAAAATTTTATTTTCAGACAAAGTAAACTTCAAGCTAAAACTGATCAAAAGAGGCAAAAGTCACTACACATTAATTCAGCAAACAATTCAACAGGAAGGAATAATAACTTTAAATATGTATGCACCAAATACTGGGCACCTATCTTCATAAACACTACTGGACATCAAAGATCAAATTAATACCAAAACAATCATAGTGGGTGACCTTAGCATCCCATTTTCATAAAGAGATTACTAAAGAAAAAATTAACATATCAGAGCGGAACCACACCTTCAAAGGGACTTCGTAGTTATCTACAGAGTATTATTCACTACTACAACATCAAATTAATACCAAAACAATCATAGTGGGTGACCTTAGCATCCCATTTTCATAAAGAGATTACTAAAGAAAAAATTAACAGATATCAGAGCGGAACCACACCTTCAAAGGGACTTCGTAGTTATCTACAGAGTATTATTCACTACTACAACAGAATACACATTCGTCTCAATAGCACAAGGAAATTTCTCCAAAATAGACTACATTACAGTCCATAAGCTTGCTTAAATAAATACTACAATAAACGGTGCTGGGAAAACTGGTTATTAACATGCGGAAGGTTAAATACACCTAGACCCACCTTTTCCACCATATACGAAACTATGAGCAAAATGGATCAAAGACCTAAATATTAAAACGAAAACAACTGGTTGGAAAACAAAATAGGTAAAGCTCTTAAAGATACAGGTATAGGCAAGGACTTTCTGAACACAACACCAATGGTACAAGAAATAACATCAAGTATCAACAAATAGAATTATCTCAAACCAAAAAGCTTCTGCACAGCAAAGAAACAAGCAACAGAACGAAAACACAATCTACATATGGGGAAAAAACTCTGCCAACTACACATTGGACAGAGGATTAATATAAATATATAATATATATATGTAAAAATTAGACTCCCTTCCCAAAACAAAAGACCGAACCAAAAATGGGTAAGTGAAATGAACAGACAATTCTCAGAAGACGTACAAATGGGCAATAAGCAAGGCAAAACAACACCAGGATTCCAACTACTCCAAAAACAGGTTTTATCAAGAAATCAAATAACAAGCCTTAGGGGCTGCAGGGAAAATGGACTGCTTTTACATTGTTGGTGGGAATGTAAACTAGTAAAACCACTATGGAAATCAGTATGGTGATTTCTCAAAAGACAAACTAGAAATTCCATTCAACCTACCTATTCCCGTTCTAGGTGTCCTCCCAAGAGAGTTAAAGACATCATATTACAGTGATAGATGCTTAGCCATGTTTAGAGCAACACAATTCACAATAGCTACGTTTTCAAAGTGACCTATATGTCCATCATCAGATAAATAAAGAAAATGTGGTATTTATATACAATGGGGTACCACTCTGCTTTAAAGGATAAATTTGAGTCATCCGTAGAAAACTACATGCATCTTGAGACCACAATGCTAAGTGAAATAAATCAGGCACACAAACTTAAATAACGTATTTTTTTTATACGAGAAACCCAAAATACAAAAACATCAAAGAGCAAAATACAAAATATAAAATAGGAAATAGGAAAACAAATCTTTTGAAAGTGGGAAGGAGACTAAGACATGGGAGTGGGGAGTCAAAAGAATTAATGTGTGTCATGTACATCTACCAACTACTCATAATGAATATGTGTGAATAAAAACTTGAGTTTGAAAATCTGGCATGTTCAACAATAGCTGAGCTAAATTACTCAAGAAATATTTTTGAAAACTATGTAAGTAAAAGTGCTAAAACAGGGTCTAAAAGTATTTTTAAGAGTTAGGAAATATTTCCATGTACAAAAATAATCAAATGAACAATGAGCAAAACTAAAAATCCATACCCAAATACAAACCAGAAAATGAAGTTATAAAAATTAAAAGACAGACATCATTCTTTCTGGCCATCATAAAATAGTAAAGTTTGTATTCCTCAATAATGCTTAGAAATAAGGATTTATTTTCTACTAAAAAGATTATTTTGAAAACTCTTGTATTGATTTCCTAGAAAAGCAATAAAAATAATTCACTTTATAAAATACGTAAACTAAGAGTTTTAGAGATAAAGATTTGTTTTGAAAGGGTCCATATCAAAGTAAAATATATGTAAGGGCTAAATGGTGAAAAACAGAATGAAATTTAAAAATTACTAAGGATAGGAGGACTCAGCATATTAAAATGTATAGAACTTTCCATTATTCTGTTATTAGCTTACTGGTATGACCAAAAAGGAACAAAACAAATGTATTTAGAGTAAATACTTTGTTATTTTTCTCATCGTTTAGGAATTCATACCTCGCAACAGCTGTTCTTGTTTTACCACAAGCCCCTGGTATTTTTTAAAGGTTTTTTCATAATCCTTTTTCAAGGTTTGGTTTTCAAGGTCTTCATCAAGTAAAAATTTAGGTTAAGAACCATACATTCTAACTGAAGCAAAAAAGAACTCTACTGAAAATATTATGAAGAATAGCACCACTAAATGTTACATACGATTTTATCTAGTTACTTTATCTAACAGTAGTTCAATAAAATGCTCTTCTCTGAACAGTAATTGTGCTGTAAGGACATTTTAGCCAGGGGCTCAAGAATTTCCTTGGATTCCTAATCCCTGGGTGAGGAAATATGTGAACTTTACCAAATACTTGAATTCCTAGTATTCAAGAAATGGTATGCAAATATTTCACTTAAATTGTCAAGTCTGCAACTTTCAACAGATTATCAAGTGGGTCCATGCAAAGAGTATTGCCTTACAAGAAATGTTTCAGTTATTAAGCACACTAGATTCCTCTTCAGAGAGATGCCCAGAATATTTGAAAGATGCAGATTCAATCTAAAGCTTCTGAGCACCCTCTTCAGATTAGAGATGCCAAGAGAAAAATATTTCAAAGAATAAGGTCCATTTTTTTTAACAAAGGAGTGTTATCATACATTTGTATGATACTATGCCCAATAGGAATAATGTTTCATTTTTCAAAAGACACCAGTAAACACTGAGTTCAGAGGAATTTTATTATCATGGCTTGTTAATCTATAAAGCATGTCATATTAGGACAGATATGAATTAACTAGGACTTCTGACCTAGAAGAGGTAAATCATAATAGGCAATATGATAAATATCTTTAAATACTATGAAAATTGCAATGTTGGAAAGAATATCTATCCTTCATTATTTCCGTATATAAGACTATAATCAAGGACTATAAACCATTGGTTGACTAAGTAAAGGAATATTATAATAAATAGAATTTAAAAAACAGGAGGTGTTAAACCAACAGAAAGTAATACTGTTAAAGGACAGACTATGTAACTCAGTCAGGGAAAATACAAAGATTTATTTATATCGTAAGATAGTGCAAACATAATTTCTAAGGTTCCTTTCACAAGTTTCATCATTTTATAGGCCTCTCAAAATTGTAGTGTTTATTAAGAGTATTTTTACACCTAACTAAATAAAATAGAACTTTAAACAGCTTCATCATGAAATTTACCTCCATTTACACCAAAGTCACCTTAATACTGAGAGAGAAGGGCATAAACAACAATGGTTGAGCCACACTTCCCCAAACCAGCAGATCTCACTGGACACAATGGTGTAGCCAGCTCATGAGAGAATCATCCATACAGTTATCCAGCACCATTAGTGGCTTCCTCCTTCTACCTCACCGAATAATCAAAGTTGGGGACAGACAAAACTTACACTGTCAAACTCTGTTTTCATAATTTCAATCTTCATCTTAACCTTCCACAGACTCTTGTATGGTTTCCAAGTAATAAAATCAGTAATATTAAAAAAAAAAAAAGAACAAACCATCTTATCTATGCAAAACTTATAGAAATAGGCCAGGCCGGGTCAAATGGCATTCGAAAAGGATATCAGCCTTCTTCTTCTTAGAAAGTTCTTCTTGCCAAAGTTCATGTCTTTTTAACTCATGATCAATGATATTCATACACAGAGCTCCAATTTTATAGTGAGTGATTACTCCATGAAACTGAGAAAAGCTGGAGAGAAGAAGTTTTAATATTATTTAAGGGAATACATTTTGTTGGTAAAAGAAATTTGATTTTGGCAAATACCGGTACAAATGACATAGGAAATAAATTTTACATACGCATTCCAATAAACGAATACATCTGTGGTATACTCAGAAAACTTGAAATGTTAAGATTACTTTAAATATATTTTAACACGGTATCCTTACTTTAAATATATTTTTGAGACAGGATCTCACATCCTTCTGCCTCAGCCTCCCACATGCTGGAATCACAGGCATGCACCACTAAGCCCACTTTAAATATAGTTAAGAATTTGGGAATTAAACACATTTTATAATTAACAACCAATATTAACTACTTAAAATATTCTCAGAATTTTCAGACATTTAATAAAATAATGTAACTATATTAGACATGTATTTTATTTATTACACAAAGTTGATAACAGAATAAAAGAGTAAAGTATTAGTAATCAGGTTTTACCAATGTTTCCCACACAATTAAGTCATCCAAGTATCATTTGCTGATGCCAGCGTATTTTTAGAAAATGTAGGCAAGCAAATCTCTAAGAATTAGCTATAAAACTTTCAAAATGTCTCAATGAACATCTTTCTTAAATGGAATATTCTACTCAAATAAAGAGAATATTCTACTTAAATAAATAGAACATCCCACCTAAACAGAATAGGATATTCTACTTAAAGAAATATTCTATTTAAATAAATGGAATATTCTATTTAAATAAATGGAATATCATTATACATAGGATAGTATTTGGCCATAAAAAAGAATAAAATACTATCATTTGTGGGAACATGTTCAACATTAAGTTAGCTGTAATAAGCCAGGTGTAGAAGGACAGGTAACACATGTTCTTGCTTATAGACAGAAGAAGCCACAAAAGTTGATTTCATAGAAGTAGAGAGTAGAACAGTGGTCACTAGAGGCTGAGAAGGGGGGAGAGAGCTAGTACAAGGGGAAAGAAAGGAGCGAGAGACAGACATAGCACAAGGTTGGATAACAGGTAACAAAATACATATACACAGGAAGAATAATTTCTAATGTTCTATAGCACAACAGGATGGCTAAAGTTTATAATAACTTAGAATACACTTTATAAAGAACTTGAGGAGGAATTCAAAGGTTCCCAACACAAAGAAATGATAAATATTTATAGATGGTAGAGATGCTAATTAATTATACTGATTGATCATCACACATTGTAAACATGTATTGAGGAATTATCACACTATATCCTCTAAATATACAGACTAAAACTGAAATTAAAAAATTGAAAGTAAAAAAAATACATATAAACAATAAATATGATGCACAACATGTATATATTTGTATTTACACATATAAATGTATCTACAACAGTTAGCATTTACTCTGGGTCAGGGTTTATTCCAAATATTTTAATTCTTATATTTCACCTAAAATTATTAAGTATTCAATCTTTCACTCTGAAGAGAGCATCACTGTTCCTATCAAAATTTTACAAATGAAGAAAATAAGGCACAGAGAAGTTAAGTAACTCCAGATCACAGTTAATAAAAGGCAGGGCTTGGATTCAAATCAAGACATCTACTTCTACAGCCTATATGCTCGAAAGGTAAGCCACTACACTAATCCACATGCACATGTGCATATGTATGGGTGGGTGGAGGAGGAATGAAAGAATAATGGAGAGTGGGAGGGAGAATGGGAATCAGACAAAAATAAGAGTTCAGAGGCAGAGCACAGCCAAACACACAGCAAGACTGAACCAACAATTACAGACTGACAGACAGACCTACTACTTTCATTTTGTAATTTTTATACTTACCTGGAAAAGCAAAAAAAGATGTAAATTATGTTTGTAGCTAACTCAACACTTTGCTTCCAGTCTTCTCTCAGAACTCTTGCTAGTGCGCCAAGGGCAGTTTCTACAGAAAAAGGCAACATAAGAAATGATCATTTGCTCTGAGTCTGTTATAAAGGGTGACTGGTTTTAAATGTCTACTTATTAATAAATAACAAAGCTAAGATGGAACTAGGACAAAAAAGTAGGATGCTTCTTTCCAATACAGAAAGCTATTTTTAAAACTAAAATATAACTTTCAGTTAAAACATCTCTAAAATATAAACAAATAAAATTTAGATAAAGTAACATAATACTTATATTATGGGTGACAATACAAATAATAAACATGCCATTCTTTTATTGATTTGCATTTCTACTTGGAATTTTACTACTATAGTACTGATTTTTCTCTTTTTTAGCACCTGATTTAATGTAGAAGAAAAAAACTACAATCTAGAAAAAATTAATTTTATTTGTTTAGAAGACTTATACCTATACCACTAAAATAAGTTGACCCAATAAAATTTATACTGAAAAATAAGTCTAATATTTCAGTATCACACATCAATAGACATAAGACAAAAAGTTTACAAAAAAATTATCTCCCAGGCATGTTAGGTTTGTATTTAGAGAAAGGTAAAAATAATAAATTGATAAATGAAAATTATCATGTATTTAGTGAATAACAAAATCAATTTTAAATTAGAGTTGTCCATGGCTTATCAATTCTTTAAAGAACTGAAATAATATACGTGTATGCTAAATATAGAAATTATTTCAACTATCTTTAAGTATCCAGGACCAACTTTAAACTGCATTATGAATATCTATTATGGTTGTAAAATATTCAGTTTATTTCAACATTCTGGCTAGATTATTAAACAAGAATTAACTATTAGTTGTTAACCTACTTAGTGGATTTCAGCAAACTAAAAAATACCCTGCAAGAGCATTTCACAGTATTATTCACATTCACGATGTACATACAGCCCTAGATAGTACATGCTTTGAATAAAATTATTGTGAGGTTAGATAAATAGGTAGGAAATGATTGTTAACACACAAAATCTCCATAAAGTCCTACTTTATAAGAATCTGGTTTTAACATTGTTCCAATATTCTTTTACAACGTCATGAATATAGGCCTAGGTTTTGTGACCAATTTTACTTCACTTTCTTAAAGTGTCTCAAAAAAATATATCTACAAGATTTGTACAAGGACATCAAGAAATACCCAAAAGGAAATGTAAAGTTTATAAAAGGTTGAACAACTATCAAACATTGATCTATAGACTGAATGCAATCAATCAAGATTCCATTATGATTTTCCACAAAACACAATAAATTTATCTCCATACTGATACATAAAATGAATGTACAAGACTAGCAAAACAAATTTTAAAGAAAAAGGGATACATTAGAGCATTTTTCTTACATACTCTACAATTCCAGTCAAAATACAAAACAAAACGATAAGCATCATTCTATTGGTATGATGGTCATCACACTGATGGAACCGAGAACAAGAACCCTGAGACAGATCTGTGAACCTACATAACGGTACCTAGCAAACTATGTTTTCAAGAAACACCTATTCCATAAAAGAATGGCACACATACTGTAAAAAGGCACTTTAAAACTTGGGAAAGGAAAGAGTACTCACAACTACTGGGATAAATGGCTATTCGATATGGAAAAAAATAAAATTACAACTCTATTTCTCCACTTTTAACAAAAAGGAATTCTAGGAAGACTAAGGACCTCCAAAAATCCACTTGTTTATAAGCAAACTGAAAAACCAGTGAAAATAAACGTTTGCAAACCTACAGGAACTTATAATTCATGGTGTTTATTCAAGAAAAATTGGGTGAGTCTTGCTCTGTTGGCAATTCATGTCCTAATTCTATCCCCTCTGTGCAGCTCAGTGTTAGCCTTGAGGACCAACAGCAACAGAACTACATCAGTGAAAACCAGCCACACATCAAGAGCTGGAAGGGCAGAAAAGCCTGAAGTTCCTGACAAGCTCACTCCCAGGGAACTGTCACTATCTGACCTATCTGAATAGTCGCTAAAAAGCTCCATTCTCAAAGTTATCTTTATTTCACTTGATTCAGAGTTTGCTCTGTACAAACAGCTTTGTACTCGTGGTATCTGTTGAAAATTACTGGTGGCACATCGCAACTACCTGAGGCAGCTTTGGCAGTTTGCTACCAGGATTAACAAAGGCGGAAGGAAGGAAGGAAGGAAGGAAGGAAGGAAGGAAGGAAGGAAGGAAGGAAGGAAGAAAGGAAGGAAGGGTGGAAGGGTGGAAGGAAGGGCGGAAGGGCGGAAGGAAGGAAGGAAGGAAAGAAGGAAGGAAGGAAGGAAGAAAGGAAGAAAGAAAGAAAGAAAGAAAGAAAGAAAGGAGTTTTTAAAGTGTTCCAACATATTCTCAGGAGTCTAGAAAGCTGTACCCAGATACGGGGGTATGTGCATACCAAGGAAAGACCTAGAGAGCCTGAATCTTTCTTCTCTAACTGAGCTTGAGGCAAGGTACAAACAGGAAATAAATGTACAGTCTTGTAAGCTACCTGCCAGAGCACTAAAAACAGTCAACACACAAACAGAACCCCTAAGCAAAGGCTGAGAGACTTACTGCCAGGCATTTAAACCAATTGCTATCTACTCATTAGCTGACCACTAAGCTCACTGGGCAGAGATTTCAGTGGCCATATACAGACAAAGATCATAGACTTTACAGAACTAACCTATGAAACTCAGTAAACAGACATCAACAAGCCCTGGATGTAGTGGGAATGTGATTTTCAGAGTTGCCACTTGATATTATTCCAACAATAATGAGGTGTACAAAAAAATCATGGCCCATACTCAGAAAATAAATTAGTCAAAAGAAACCGTCCATGAGAAACCACAGACCTTGAACTGGTGAAATAAAGATTTTAAGTCAGTTATTATATTTAAAAAACTGAAAGAAGCCATGTCTAAAGAATTAAAGGAACGTATGTGAATATACGAGAATGATGCTTCAGCAAAGAGATGTAAATCATAAAAAAGAGCCAAAGAGAAATTTCGTAGTTGAAAGATATAATAACTGACAAGAAAAAATTCGCTAAAGGGTCTCAACAGCAGATATGAACTAAAAAAAAAAATTAACTAATATAAAGATACTATAGTAACTTAAATCTACATACAGAAATTTTTAATGTTGGTGAAAGTAATTATAACGATAAATATACAAAGGCAATATAATCATATTTCTGATTGTATTCTTCTATTTGATTTAAAAAAATTCATGTGGTGATAATTGAATACTTGTGTTGATGGGCCTACAATGTGTAAGTATCAGTAAGTAAGTCTGTGTAACTACAGCAGTATGAAAGAGTAATGCGGAAACAGGTATACTGGAGTAAATTTTTATGTACTGTTAAAATGAAGGTGGTATTTGTGTGCACAAGATTGTTTAAAATTGTTCGTTATAATCCAAGGCAATCACTAAGAAAATACAGTAACTCAAGAAAATATGACTACAGAACAAGAGGATTAAAATGGTAACAAGAAAACACAAATAAAGGCAATAATGGAGGAACAGAAGGACAAAAATGTAAAGGCCACAGAAAACAAGTAAAAAATGCTAGATGTAAATTCTACCTTATAAACAATTATATTAATGTTAAATGGACAAAACTACAATGGCTAATAATGGATTTAAAAAGAAATATGATCCAACCATATGCTACCTACAATAGAAACATTTTATATTCAAAGACACAATTAGGGTGAAAGTAAAAAGTTGGAAAATAATATGCTATGAAAAGAAGGTGAGAAAAACAGACAATAAAAGAAAAAAAGATTAGCATTCAGAATATAAATATTTAAGACATGAAAATAGTGTATACACATATCCATAATGCTTAAATTATGCTAATGCTTAAGTTGTGCTTAAGTAATGCTTAAATTAATGCTTAAGTTGCAAATTTCACAGGGTAGGGGAAGTTTTACAATAATTTTTCTATTTTTAATATTTATAGGCATAAATCACCATTCAATAGTAGTTCTTCCAAGTTATCAGGATTTCGTGCAAGCTGCAGGATCAAAGAAGAACCCCGAACCTTGTCAGGGATATCTTCATACAATAACTCAAGGTATTCATCCATGTCATTAATGTTGGCAACTTCGTCAATCTGAAACAAAGGAAGAGAAAGAGAGTACTTAGCAGTAATAATCCACAGATTCACTGTCAAAGGAATGATATTTGTGATCAATATACTACCCTTTATAACAATAAACAAATTTCCAAAAAACTGATAGTAGCTATCTTTATGTTGATGGTGATTTTAGGTTCCAAAATTTGTCCATCGATACAGACTATTTTAAATGCAATACAAACTAATTTGTATCTACTACAACAGATTAAACACTATTTCAAAACATACTGTAATAAGAATACTAAAACATTTCTACCATTTATTTTAATGAAGTAAAAATTATATCTAAAAAGCACAAGCAGTGACTTTTGTCATTATCAATCAAATACGGATCTTCTACCTTTTTAAGGTAAATCTAAGTTCAATCATTTTTAAATTCTACATCTGATTACTGTGATTATATGCATTATTGATGGCAAAAGGAAATAGCTTCTATTATCCTTTACTAGATCAGAATTCATATAATCTTACCTCTGTTCCTTCAAAAGGAGGTGGATCTTTAGGTTTGCTTGCTTTTTCTTTTTTTTCTGTTAAAACATTTTAAAAAACAAGAAATAGGTTTTTAGGATTTTGCAGTACATTTTTCAGCATCTGAGTTTAATTTTAGCTAAGCTGGAGATATTAAGACTAACAGGTTGATAAAATTTTTCTTTTCAAATCTATAAAAAAAGCACATCTAGAATCCATTCATCTAGTCTAGTGACTCTATCATGGGGAATGTAAACTAATAAAATATGTAACTAACTCCCACGTTATGTTGGGCAGTGAATTTAACTTCTACTGTGGTTAACAAGAAGTAAAATAATCAACTCCAAGTATTCTTTATTTCCCTTTCTAATTCAAATTTAAGGTGGGAAAAGATAACTCATTAAGGCAAAGGAAAAGAAGGCGTAACTTAACAATTTGAATAATATGTCAATTAACAAAAGAAAAGAATATGAAATGATAGGTGTATTTACAAGCTAAAATAATATATAGTTATCTGGTTTTCCTCTGACAGGTAAAAGATAGATCATGAATTAAAAGACAAATATTCAATATGTATATTAAATTAATCTTCAATTCCCTTCAAGAGAGAGGTATCCAAAGGTGTTGAATACAGTTTTGAGCCATTTCTTATAGTGGATTATTTAATTAAAAGCATAATTCATTTCCTAAAAACAAAAATCTATCAAAAATGCTTTATTAGCTGAGCTTGGTGGCACAAACCTATAACCCAGGAGGTGGAGGAAGGAGGGTCACAATTTTGAGCCTAGTTCAGGCAATTTAGTGACATTTTCTCAAAATAAAGTAAAATGGACTGGTGGTATAAAGTGCTTACTTAGCATGTGCAAGGTCCTGAGTTCCATCCCTACCATTGCAAATAAATATTTTGGTCATCTGGCTCAAAAATCTAAGCAATGCATGTACATTAAATCTGAAAAGAATTAAAATTTGATTCTATAATTAGCAAATACATATAACAGAATTACCTTTTGTTATTTTCAGAGGACAGCAACTAATCTAGCTGAGGTCATATAATCTCAAAAGCTAAATTTTTCCTCAATCAGATAATTTACTATGGTGGTGGTTGTAATTAGCAAAGGAAAAAAAATCACTTAAGGTAATGAATTACAAAATCAAATACTGTTTTGTTTCAATCATTTTTAGGGCAAGGTTTCTGCCTGTGAGATATCAAATACCATGCCAAAAAATATTTTCATATTCCTTGAATTTCTGGGAGGGAAGGAAGAAATACTGATTTGTCCTGAAAACTCAGTGAAATGGGTTTCACTAGTTTAAAGACATTTTACTATAATGTCTTCACAATTATTAATTTGACAGTATGAAAGATAAATTTTAACTGTATTGTAGAAGGCAGAATAAGTACACATATCTTAAAGGATTACAAAGTCTACTTTGCTAACTTTAAATTCATTTGAAGATACTCTCTCATAATTTACAGACATCTTAACAAGAATTTCTTTTAGATCTTCAATAAATTTTTCCTTTACAGTATTTTCCATACTTAGATAGCACTTATTAATAATTAGTAAGTACCGTACATACTGTTTGCTATGTGATTAGTAACAAGTTCAAGTGCCTACTTTTTCTTTTAAATAAATGTATACCCATTCCATTCATTCACCAAATATACAGTGAGTATATGATATGTGTAACAGAAGTATATATTAGGCACAAATTATTTTATTTTCTATAGATAAAAGAATTTGAAAAAAGTCCAAAAATTTTATTCATTTTCTACACTTACTCAAAATTTCAGCACTGATTTGTTATTTTAAAACCACCATATTTTAGAAATTACCAATGTTAAACAATAGCAAATACTGTGAAATGGAACTCAATAATTTGTTATACTATCTATTTTAATGTCTATTTTTGTTTTGCTTTTTGATGATATGAAAGCATCTTCTATAAATAGTCATTGTAAATAATTTGTAAATAATCATCTTCTATAAATAATCATTAGGAAAGGACACAAGTCCTTTGCTAATTACTCTAATACCTTAAAAAGACAGCATGGTTAATTTATAAGGAAATTAAGGACAGGTGCATGGCAATAATATAGATTGAAAAATTAAATAGTATTTTCCTAAGGAAGATTTGCAAAAATTCTATTTTTTAGGAAAATCTAAAGTAGGTAGATAGAGATATATGCATACATACACAGACAGACTTATAGAACCCACTCAAATTATAAACTAAATATCAATAAAAAATTTACAAAATATAACTTTAGTAGTTGAGGCAGATGAAGTGGGCTTTCTGCCCTAAATTCTCTCCTATCATTCTACAATCAATACAGAAGAGTACTTTTTTATTCCTTATTTTACTGTAGTGTACACACACACACACACACACACACACTCACACACACAATGAAACAGAATCAGACCATTTTATATAGAAGCATCAAAGCTGGCATTTAGGAAACTGGTGCATTTATTCTTTTATTTGCTTATTCGCTGTTAACACTGGTTAAAAAAAAACTCTCAATACTCAAATATCTAAACTATAGTCCAATAATTTAGGTTTTGCATTTAAAAAAAAAAAAAGTAGTCCTACTTACCTTTTCCTGACAATGAATCCCGGCGATTCTGCAGATAGTACAACAGCTGTTCTACTTCATTTAGTTTTGAGGGATGAATAAGTTTACACTCCTCGACTACCTTCCGAGCCAGGGAACTTATATCTGTGTTGGCATTGAGACCCTTCAGACGAATGCTGCAATACATCCAATTGCCAAGTCAGATATTATAAAGGTACATGACAAATTCAGTACTACTACTTTAAAGTCTGTGTAATTTATAGATTATACTGTTTATATACACATGGCCATAAAATCTCAGCAAAATAAATTTTATAAATAGGCCTAGAAAAATACAAGGCAATGCTTTTCTGTGAATCGGATGAGCAAGATTATAAAAGCCAACATAAAATGTTTTCTGAATCTCTAAGTAGAACGCAGGAGGTCCTGTTTTCTTTTTTTTTTGGTGCTGGGAACTGAACTCAGGGCCTTGTGCTTGCAAGGCAAGCGTTCTACCACTGAGCTAAACCTCCAGCCCTCAGAGGTCCTATTTTAAAGCAGTCTTTCAGATATAAAATATATAAAACCTTTAGTCTCTATTGCATTTGAGAATCCATACTAATATAAATGAATCACTGTCTTCACATTGCCCACAACCACTTATTTTTTCAGCTGGGAATGATCACAATGTTATTTTCAGATTCAGTTACTGTGGTGGCAATCTCACATTAGGTAGAAGAAAAAAAAAAACAATAAGCATTGTAAGATTAGAGGAATTCTGCGGAAAAAATGAATACATCTTATACTTAGATTAATGTAATAAAAAAAAATTAGTCCTTCCTCTTTATTCCCCCTTCCCCCCACCCCTTCCTTTTAAAATTTAAACCAGGAAATTCACTGGGAGGCCCAACAAGAAAAGATGATTCAGAGTCTTAGGACAACTAATTGCCTATTTACATGGACTCATGATTTGAGGGAAGAACTATGAAGACAAAATTAGGCACTGAATGAAGAGTCAAACTGGTCACAAAAGACTGTCAGGTAAATATTCCCATGTTAAGACTTATACTCAAAAGGAGAAAACCCAGCAAGCACCCACCATGTGGAATTATTTCTTGGTGAACATGGCTAGTTTTGGGGGCAGAGGAGACATTAGAGGAAGTAAGGGTGGAGACTTCAGAGAACCATCCTAAACTTCCACCTGTGAGATGATTACTAGATGATCTCTTCTTACACCAGCCAAGTACAGTAACCCAGATAGCATTCTCAGCTATTACTTAGCTCCGAATCTTGTTGTCCAGGAATTCTGCGAGCCACCTAGTAGTCTTTAATATATCCTTTTTATGTTTAAATTTGCTAGAGTGGCACCTACTGTTTGCAACAACAAAAGTAATATTCTGTCCATCATTTTTTCTTTCATCTATTTGAGTTATTTTTGTTCTACCTTTTAAGACTTCTACATTATCGACTACATTTTTTTTGACTACACTTTTGAATAGTCTTAGCTGCACATAAGAAAGCAGAAACAGAGTCCATTTAGAGAAAAACTAAAAAAAAAAAAAACAAAAAAAAACACAAAACAACACATTTCATTTCAACAAAGAATGGGGCAATCTTGACTGCTTCAATGAATCTGAGAAGGGACACAATAGAAAATCTATAAGCATATTTAAAAATTTTTATTAGACTTTTTTTTTTGTGCAATACTAAGGTTTGAACCCAGGGCCTTTGCACTGACCTACAGCCCCGGTTACACACTTACCTTCAAATATGCTGTGTGTTATATGTATATCCGTGTGTGTCTATATACATACATACATATATATATATATGTATATATATATATATATATATATTTTTTTTTTTTTTTTTTTTAATGCTGAGACAGTGTCTAAGTTGTTAATTTGCCCAGGCTGGTTAAACCTGACATCCTCCTGCCTTGGCTTCCCAAAATGCTAGGATTACAGCTGTGTGAAGTTCAGAGAAAAATTGTACAGAAAGTACAGAATTCCTGTATACACCTCCATCCCAGTTTCAACTATTTTTCTATTACTATTATCTTGCATTAATGTAGTACATTTATAATTGATAAACCAATATTGATATATACAATTTTTAACTAAAGTCCAAAGTTTACTCTTTGTGTTCTATGAGTCTTGATAAATGCATGTTATGTATCAATCATTAAAATACCACACAAAATATTTTACTGCTCTAAAAATGTCCTGTATTCTACCTCCGATATCTCTAATCTTTTTGCTATTTTTATAGTTTTTGTCTTTCCTGGAATATCATAAAAGTAAAACCATAATACAGAGCTTCTCCAGACTGGTTTCTTTCACCTCACAATATGCATTTTTGTTCCTCCATGTCTTTTCATAGCTTGACAGTTCACTTCTTTTTATTGATGAATAACATTTGATTGTATGGCTGTACTACAGTTTGTCTTTCCATTTAATACTGAAGGATATCTTGGTTGCTTTCAATTGTTGGCAATTAAGAATAAAGCTATAGTTATTCACATGCAGATGTTTTTGGTGGATTTAAGTTCTCAACTTATTTGAGTAAATATCTAGGAGTACAACTGCTTAACTGTATTGTTAGGCTATGTTTAGCTTTGTAAGAAGCTGCCAGATTTTCTCCCAAAATGTATGCTACTTTACATTCCCACCAGTTATGAATGAGAGTTCTTGTTCCTCGATGTCCTTGCCAATATCTGTTATTGTCAGTCTTTCGGATGTTAGCCATTCTAATAGGGGTGTTGCTTTAATATAAACAGGATTTTAAATGTTTTAGATCTGTTTTCTACAAACATATACGTTATTAATTTGATGCATCCTCTTTCTATTCAGGAATAGTGGATAGATTTTCTGCTTTTAGTGTTTCTTTTCGAAATCTTTCATTTATTAAAAAGACAATGAAAAAACAGGTAGGACAAAAATCTTTTTAGAAAATGTCAGCTGTATGTTTACTAGTTTATTCCTATAATACACATATAGACTCACTAGGCACCTCATGTCTTTTAAGAACACTAAAAACTCATAAAGTTTCACTTATATTATTTTTGGACCACAACCATCAGTTTCTCACACAGAAATCTTCAGGAAACTGAAACTCTTGAGGATGCACTTGCATATTGCTTTGACTAACACCAGAGAATGAATTGTAAGTCTTCTGGATTTGGGTCATACCATGGACTTCTCAGATTTAATGACAGTCTCACTTTATATCTGTCTGAATCTATTAGAAATCCTCCTTTTTCTCACCAGTGACAAAACTTCTGAGTAAAAAAAAAAAGACATTTTTCTTTTGATACCACAATATGATTCCTTTCCAAATCTTGCACAGCCAAATTTTAGTAACTCAATGCAAGGTTGAGTTACTGAAGTTTTTCCTTTTCTAAGATTTAAATGCCCTTACTCCAACCACAGTTAGTAGTAACTCTTACCATGTAGCTGTCTACTGTTACTCTTATCTATAAAGTCTGCAGATTCTAAAATAATCTCTCACTGAATTCCAGTTGAATAAAGCCAGTAACTATATCCTTAAATACTAAAATATTTCTCTCCTGAAGTATGGATATATGAGGTTCTAAAAGCAAAGAACCTAGTATGGTAGCTTTTCTTAGATAGATTTTCATGTGTTCTCAAAATGTATAAAACTTAGGCAAGCAATAATAAGAACACAAATGGAAAAGAGAGTATGAGAGAGAATTAAAAAAAAGTGAGCTAGAATTTACAGCATACGTGTATGCATGTGTATTTCTCCTCAATGTACTGTAAAATCTAAGACTCATTTATCTTTAAGGAATTGATGTATACTAGCCTCATTCTAACCCAAAGAAGAGATCCAAGCAAGCGATCTTAATAAGATACTTGACCACTTCTCTTGGCAGGTTTCTATAAACCAGGGGTTCTCAACTTTAGCACTACTGAAATTTGGGCTTAACAAATCTGTGTTGTAGATGTCTATCTTGTGCATCGCAGCATGATAAGCAACATTTGGCCTCTGTCTACTAGATGCCATTAGTTCCACTCTTTACTAAGAAAACTAAAAAATGATTCCAGGCATTGGGTAATGTCCCTGTGGGGGGAATCACTCCCAGTTGAGAATACTTAAAGTGGGTCTCTATGCTAAACATTATCACATACAAATGACTCTAGTTTATCCTTTTTATGGCTGTGTAGTACTTCACTGTATAGAAAAACCACATTTTCTTTAGCCATTCATTGGTTGTTGGGCATTTAGGTTGTTTCCAAGACTTAGCTATTACAAATTGTGTTGCTATGAACATGGTTGTGCATATATCCCTGTGGTATGATGATTTTAATTGTTCTGGGAAGATCCCCAGTAGGGGAATAGCTGGGTCAAATGGAATCTCTAGTTGTAGTTTTTTGAGGAATCTCCATATTGATTTCCCCACTGCCCCGCCAACATTTGTTATTGGTTGATTTTTTCATATATGCAGTTCTTTCTGGAGTGACGTGGAATCTTAACGTTGTTTTGATTTGCATCTCTCGAATGACTAGTGATGTTGAACATTTTTTCATATATTTATTTGCCATTTTTAATTCTTCATCTGAGAAATGTTTATTTCAGTTGCCCATTTTTGGAGTGGGTCTTTAAATTTGGGAGGTTTAATTTTTAGAGTTCTTTGTGATGAATGTGATCATTATATGTAAAATGTACCAATACATGTTCTTGGTTTAAAAAAAAAACACTATCACAAATATACTTAATTCCACAAAAACACAGAACAGATAGAAATTCTAACTAGTCATCAAGTCAACATGTTTCATGAAGCAAAGAGCACTGAGGGAGAACACAAGGGAATCGCAAACCTTTTGTACTTCCACAGGACTGTAGAAGGAAGGTGAAGTAGTCACCACTACAACTTCAAGCTAATAAAAAAGCCTAGTTCCCAAGACACCCCTGCAAAAGCAGGAAGGGAAATATGCAGGATACAGGGAGAGCCAAGACCAATAGCTTGAGTCAGAAAAATCTTGTCTTACTGCTGAAATTCTTCAGAAGACTAGATTTTCAAGGGAAGAAGTCAAGGTCTGGGCCCTGCTTGGGAATTTCTCAAAGTCATACTAGTTTCTGTAGTTCCAGCCAAGAAAGAAGAACATGGGATTACCTCAGATCTGAATTTCTTTAATTAAACTAAAAAGCCCCATATAAACATCTTTTTATAATTGATTTCACGATACTTAGAAAAACCTTATTTTCTCTGGAATAAATACTTCATAGTTATTAGTTTAATATAATCTTTCATTTAGATGAAGCACGTCACAAAGAACACTGTAATAATATCCATAAAGATCAAAATATCATGTTTGTATAAGGTGTTAAGATTTACTATTTTCAAATGTACACAAATAAAAAACACTTACATCTTTTGGCATTCCTTTCGTTCTCCCAACATGGGATCACCCATTTCTCCAAGAATGGTAGCTTCCACCTCATATTGAACAATAAGTGCTTTTTCTGATGGATGTACATCAATATTACCTCCTTTAACTTTCCTATAATATGAAATAGAAAAGAGATAACCAGATTTAAAATTTACAGTTCATGGATTTTATCTAGTTTCTAGCTCTAAAACATGTGGGCTGGATTAACACATACCTTTGAATCAGATTTACTCTGGATTTGGGACAAGAAATAATACTTTTTCTCCACCTCTGTACTACACATACAATTCATGGTCCTGTAGAAAGTACCTTCATGAATAGCACTTTCTTGGAAAAATACATTTACCCAAAGAATCATGCATGAAAGCAAGTGAATGAAACAGCAATCAAGATGGCTTTGGAGAGAATAACCTCAATTAAAAGCCAGCCCATCAACATCAAAGATACCTGCTTCCAAATTTGTATTTTTTTTAATTAGAAGATAGTAGAATAGAAGTAGCTTCCACATGACTCTTTAAGAAGAGCTAGAAAAGAGAAACTATATTTTGAGGAGAGAAAAGAGGAAGAGTTCCAGAAATCAAGAAAGAAATGACAAGAAAGCAAAAAAAGGACAGGTAAGGAGAAAAGCAATGCAGAGAGAAGTATGAAGTAGTCTACAATGCCAAATTCAGTCCCTGGTGAGCAGGGAACCCAAGTCCACAAATGTAAGGTAATTCTGGAGAGTGCCAGAACAGCCAATGATAAATGGACCAGCAGCCCTAGCTGCAGGAGAAGGCCATGGTCGTGATAAGCTGTAAATCCAGTGTGGAGATTTAGGCTGAAAGTGTCTCTTCCAGCATTTCTGGTTAGCTTTGGAGAAGAAATCCACTACACTGCTCACCATATCTCAGAGTGCTATAACCAGAAGCCATCTTAGAAGGGGATTTATTTAGGAGGATAAGAAACCATAGGACAACCACACTTCGAGGTTCCCAGAGACATCCACCACAGTGACTGGGTGGGAAACAGCCATGAGAAAGCAATAGAGAAGGACAAGGTTAGTCAGAGACACTCTGAGAAGTTTAAACAGCAGGAGATTGGGCTGTGGTGGACATGGAGGTCCTCCTCTGTGATGGGGAGCACAATTTGTGATTTTCTGAGGAGACTGAGCCCAGATTACTCAGTAATTACAGCTGGCCCTCCAGGATAGAGCTCAGTGGTCTATCTGCTTCCTCCACTCTCCAACATTTTCAGGGAAACACTTCTGCCTGGACATTTGCCATGCCCTCAGGTGCCAGGACAGGAGGGCTTCTGCAGGGACTAGGGCACCTAATTAGTTTACATGCTGCAAAGCTAGTTGAGGCTAGTAGTGGCGCTAGTTGTGTAGGAAGGAAACAAACAATAAAAAGCGTCTAGAGTGAATAATGCCCTGAAGCAGATATCATATCACTGATGCCCAGGCAGGTGAGAAAGAGGAGGCAGGACTCATCATTCATATATCATCAACATCTTACATGGTAGATGAGAGGAATTAAAACAGGTCCCAGGTGTGACTCACAACCCTCCTATCTTGTGGATTCCAATATTACAGGTTCTGGAAAGAAATTTTATCAATCCGAACAACATGGGATGGAGGAATATTTTTGGTCTCATTTTTCTTTATTTGTTGTTTGGTGTTACCCCTCTCCCCCTTATATTTACCTAATTTTCTTTATTTCTTTTAAAAAATTATTTAATCAGGTTTTCCCCTCTAATTGTTATTATTATTATTAGTTATTTGCAGCACTGGGGATTGAACCCAGGGCCTTTGCACTGAGCTACATTCCCAGCCCTTTTAAAAAATTTTTATTTTAAGTCAGGGGCTCACTAAGTCACTAAGTTGTCCAACAATACTTGAACTTAAGATGCTCCTGCTGGCCCAGCCTCCCTCACTCAGTCCTGGGATTATGGGCATGAGACACAATGCCTGGCTGCTTTCTTCAATCCTGTTTTTCAACTGCTCTTTCTTAAAAAAAAAAAAAAGTCTTGCTTCTTCTTCCATTTTATTTTTTACCCACCCCTTCTATTTTTGTTATGACTTTATTATCATTACTTTTTATATTCATAATTTTTAATGTTTTAGTTTATTCTATGGTACTTTGCCTCTTTCTTTTCTACTGTTATTGATAGAATGGCTGTTGGTTTTAATTGGTTTTTACCGTACTTCATTATCTGACTTGTTTTTGTATTGTTCTTACTATGTATTATTTTCTCCTTTCTGAGCAGAACTGCAGATCAAGGCCTCAAAGAAGGATGTTCACTAAGACCATCACATAAAAGTGAAAGAGATAGGGATTACAACAGATGCACAAACTTAAACATAGAAACATAAGAAACATGAGAAAACAAGGCAACATGACTTCTCCAAGGTTTATAACTCTTTAGTAACTGATTCCAAACAAGTCAGAATAGATGAAATGCCAAATTCAAAAGATTCAAAAAATTTTAAATGATCAGTAACTTCAAAAGAGATACAAATAAACAACTAAATGAATTATGGAGGGTAACATAGGACATGAAAGATCAATTCAACACAGAGAGTCTGAAACAGAATGCTTGGAAATGAGAATTTCACTAAGTCAAAGATTCAGTTGAAAGCCTCACCAACAGACTGGATTAAGCAGAAGACGGAAATTCAGGGCTTGACCAATTATCACTTTCAAGGTTAAAAAAAAAAATTACAAACAAAACATCCAAGAACTCTGGAACATGGCTAAAAGACCAAAGTGATGAACTTTCAGTATCAAAGAAGGCCTCAACAAACAGACCAAAGACACAGAAAATCTTTTGAGTGAAATAAAAGCAGAAAATGTCTAACATCTTGGAAAAGATTTAGGTACAGAAGACACTTAGAAGCCCAAACAGGTAAGACCAGAAAAGAACTTCCCCATGTCACATTATAGTTAAAATTTCAATGGTACAGAACAAGGAAAGAATATTGAAGGTTGTAAAATAGTAGTGCCAAGTCATTTACAAAGGCAAACTCACCAACAACTGCAGATTTCTCAGCATAAAACCTAAAGGCCAAGAGGGCACAGAATGATGTACTTCAAGTCCTGAAAGAAAATAACTGCCAACCTAGATAACTATCCAGCAAAAATATCTTCCAGAATTGAAGAAGAAATAAAGACCTTCCAAAATAAAACTAAGCAAAAGGAATTTATGAGCCACTAAGTCAGCACTGAAGAAGATATTTAAAAGAATTCTACACGCACACGTGCGTGCACACGCGCGCACACACACACACAGAGCAGATAAGCAAATGAGAATTAGGAAGGAAACATAACACAAACAACAAAATTACAGAAATCAATAATACCTTTTGATAATGACTCTGAATGAAAATAGTCTTAATTCTACAACTAAAAGACACAGACCAGTAGACTGAATTAAAAAACAGCTGGGGATTTGGCTCAGTGGTTAGAGTGCTTGCCTTGCAAGCACAAGGCCCTGAGTTCGATCCCCAGTACCAAAAAAACAAAACAACAACACCAAAAACAACAAAAAAAACAAGACTCGACTCTTTGCTGGCTGCAAGAAAACACAAACACATCACCAGCAAAGACATACATAGTCTGAAAGTGAAATGATGGAAAATGACATTCCATGAACAAGGAACCTGAAAGGTAGGAGAAGTAGTTATATTCATTCATGACAAAGCTGAATTCAAGTCAAAATTAGAAAAGACAAAAGGTCACTACATATTGATAAAGGGAACAATCTACCAACGGGATAGGACAGTCGCAAACATATATGCTCCCTAAACTGTTCTATGAAATAGAAAGAGAAGGAACATTTCCGAACTCATTCTATGAGGCCAGTCTCCCTCTGATACCAAAACCATATAAAGCTACGACAACAAGGGGAGGGAGTTACATATAGGTGACTAACCTTTATGAATATAGATGTGAGAATTCTTAATATTTGCAAAGTAAATTCAACAACACACCAAAAAGATCATACAGCATAATTCAGTTGGTATAATTCCAAGGGTACATATCAATAAACATACCACATAAGTATAATCAAGGATCAAAATCACATGACCATCTCAACAGATACAGAAAAAGCCTTTGACAAAATACAACATCCCTTCATAAAAAACCCTGAAGAAACTAGGTACAGAAGGCTCATACTCAATGTAATACAGGCTATATATGACAGATCCATAGCCATCAACATACTGAATGGGGCAAAACTGAAAACATTTCCTCCAAAATCAGGAATAAGACAAAGATGTTCACCCAAGACAAAGATGTCCACTCTCACCACTCCTATTCAATGTAGTACATTTCAGATGCAGCAATTAGGCAAAAGAAAGAAAAGGGATACACACAGGAAAGGAAGAAGCCAAATTATCCTTATTTCTAGATGATATGATCCTACACTTAGAAGAGCCTAAATATAACACCAAAAAGAATTTTAGATTTGATAAACAAATTCAGCTAAATTTCAGTATACAAAATAAACACAAAAATTCTATGGCTTTTCTGTACACCAATAACGAATAGACTGAGAAGGAAATCAGGAAAACAATTCCATTTACACTAGCTTCAGAAACCATGTCACTTGCAGGAAAATGAATGGAACTGGAGATCATTATGTTAAGTGAAATAAACCAGACTCAGAATAAGTATTGTATGTCTTCCCTAATATGTGGAATATAGAATTAAAAAAAAAAAAAGATGACATGAAAATGGAAGGGAAACTACCAGACAAAAGGAAGGGGACACGGGTAGCATGGGTAGGAGAGAGGAAATTGAAGGGACTGATATGATTGAGTATGTTAAATGAAGGTAGGAAAATGTCACAATAAAATCCAATATCCTGTGAAATTAATGTGCAGTAATAAATATATATTGGAAACAATCACCTGCCCAATTCATTAACTGGATCTTAGAATGGTATGAGGAAATTATAAATTACAATATAGTCATACCTCAGTAGTAGCATGCTTTGAAACACATCGAATTTGGTGCTTAAGATATTTGATGTGAAAATTTTATTCTGGTACCTGTCCTTGTTTGGTAGTCCATGTGCAAATTAGAACTTGTTGATGTTACTTGCCTTATGACTGGCTACCCTTTCCAGCCACAACTTTTTTGGTACTCATCTGTGTTATGTGTTGTACCTCCCAGAACCAATTAACAATGATTGCAGAGGTACCACTGCATGTATTACACATCATCCAACTGTGTGAACTGTAGCATTGATGTCTAAATAAAATCACTCCTCAATCACACTCAAATTATATAGCAACAAAGTATTTCCAGGTTATATATGTTCTATAATCATACATCTCAAATTATGTGTCAGTAATAATTCCATAGATAGATTGTATATATGCTTTTCCCACGTCCCTAAAGTCACAAAATGAATTCTTAATTGTAGTAAACCAATGATGAATTCATAAATTGTCACCTAGCTGAAGTGATAAAATGAGTTGTACTAGAAGAGACTAACCACAGAAATAAGTAAAATTTTCCACCCTTCCTCACAGCCAGTTAGCTAGCTAATGAGGCCTTTTAGACTGGTGAAAAAGAACAGAATTATGACAACACGTTGTTTCTGAAGATATGGAAAGTTATTCCAGTGCTGAACTTCTCATGTAGAAGCGGGAAACTACATCTGGTTAAGGGAAGAGAAACACAAGGATAAAATATAAGTGTAGATTTTAAGAGATCCTTCTATCACAACTTGCAAAGAGGGTACAATTCTTGTCCTCTAGGGTCTAATACCTTGCCTTTCTCTAAAGCAATGAAGTAATTTAAAAAAACCAAAAAAACCTCACCACTCCCTTTTAGTTTTGTTTTTAATTGTATGTGTGAATGAGTTAATTATAATTTGTTTATCACAAAAGCAATTTAGGTTTATTATAGGAAAAATAAAACTAGCGAAGAGAAATAAAGTAACTTAAAAATTTAAAAGAAAAAACTTCTTGCCATTTTAGCACATATACATCCAGATATTTTGCTATCCATATCTAAATAATATGCAGAGTGACAACTATAGAATTTCTTCATTTAAGAGGGCTTAGAGTATAACCTGGTAGGGGTGAAACGATATTTGAACAGAAAATTTATATGGAACTGATACAAGTACTGTTTACATCAATATAAGGAACTGATAAAGATTGTAGAAGGGGTAATTCCCTGCATAGTTCTCCTTGGGACTGTCATTGGATATATAAAATACATGCATTATGAACTAAGCTTACGTACAAACTATTTAGCAATATACTTTTTTTTTTTAGGAAAGTTTGAGTTTTATTTAGCATTATATCTGAGGCACTAATGAGAACAAAAGAAGAAATTAAAGATGGATCCCACACTGAATATTAAGGAGGCTCAAGAAAATGAAAGTACAAAGCCTGTAACCAATCTTCAAAACTAGGAAATGTCATGTTTATAACACAAAATATATGTACTATTGGGGCTTCCTAGCACATGAAGATGGTCTAATACAGTATCTGCAGTCTTTCCTGTCTGAAGCCTCCAATCCATGTTGTTCTGCTGTTCTCAGTTCCAACCTAGAACTCTATGGACAAAACTAACAACGTGGAAAGGTTTCAGAGGGTAAAAAGACTCAAGAGTATGATGTTGGCCCCAAGAAACAGGGAAACTGGCCTACTGTTCAACAAACATAATGCTCCCAAAAGCCTGGAAGCCATAGTGCTTACATCTCAGACTTGGTCAGGGAGACATTTGCTTTAAGATACAATTTCAGGATTATATAGAAAATCACAATTCTTCAGACAATGTAAGAGGAGGCCAAAATAATAATTAGGATTTTTAGAAATAAAAAAAGAAGAACTTTCAGAGTTAATAAAATGAATCAATGACCTAACTATACGTATGCCCAAAATTACTTCTGTGCAGGCTGCCAGGATAAACAAATACAAAAATTAGAAGGTAACATACGAGAAGATACTTTTAACACTACAGATGTCAAAAAAGGAAAAAGAGCTTTAGACATGTTATAGTATTTCCTTAGAAGAGCTTTTTCTGAAAAGTAGTGTTATTATACAAGCCAGGGAAGAAACGCAGGGAGAAAACAACCTAAGAACTGGTATTACATCGGTAGAGTCTATTTTGTATCTTTAATAATTCTATTACTCCTAACGCCTTCCACAAAAGGGCATTATGGTTCTTCAAGTTTACTGCAAACACATCTTTAAAAAAAAGTCAGTCCTAGTATTGAAGCTATGACAACTTTTTAACTATTGATCGGCACTAAAGCACAACAAACATCTTATTTAAATAAAAAAGGATCATATTTCATTGGGGTATAGACCCAACAGATTTTTTCTCATACCCATATCTAATAGTCGTGTCTTACTGGCTAGTTTCTAAACAGAGGCAAATTAAAAAAAAAAAAAAGACAAAAGCCATGTTTTGCTCAAGAATACTACTGTTCAAATACCACGCAGGTTGTCTGATAGCAGACCCTCATTCGCCAAGCTTCAGAAGGCAAGTGCGAAGTGGTGGACGTGGTACTGCCCAGCAAGTTGCTCCTCCTTGCTCTGCAGACTCTGGCGGCACCCCCTTCACAGCAGGCCCGCTAGGAAGGGTCATTTGTATCCTTAAGACGCAAGGCCGAGCAAAAAGCCTCCCACAAATCCACTGGAGATCACGATGTTCTGTTTGATAAATTCTGTTGCTTCTTCGATTACATTGTTGATTTCAGGTGCTGCTTTATTTGCTCGTTTCTTAATCTTTTTGCTTTGTTTACATCTTTTTCAACTCTCTTCCAGTCAATCTGCACATAGCCACTGTGACTGCCAATCTGTAGAAGAAAGCCACCTTCTACTGCTGTTGCTGCAAGTTTTCCAACTTTCTGGAACAAAAATCCTGCACACCAGCCAGTCACACCACCCACTACAATCTGGGTAGCTACTGAGTATTTTTCTACCATAGGTCCTGATCGGTGGCCAAACACTCGATTCCACCAGTGGTGTCTTCTTGCATACTCTGTCAAATCCAACACTTCGTAAGAGTCGTCATCACTTTCATATCCTTGGGAAGGGGGGTTCCGGGACGCCATGATACTGCCGGCCTTAGCAATATACTTTTAAAACTTATTGTACAGTGGTGTTAAGGGAATATTTTGCCTTTAAAACTTCATATACACACATTCCATTTGATGAACACACTGATTATTTCTAACTGATACTGAATAAAATTTTCGGGATCCTTTCATAAACCATTCAAAACTACTGTAGGATGCTTGGTTAATTTACAAAGCAATTCTTTAAATGCTCAAAACATTCTGTAATTCAGTTATTGCATATTCATGTATCACATACATTTTTTAAATTGACAATCATGGCTTTAAATTCTACTTTTGATAAGACATCCCAGCTTTTGGGATGCTGTTACGAATTATGTCTGAATACAACCTACGACAAGTAACAATTCTGCTGCTGATTTAGTACAAAAACTGCTTTTACCACAATGGTCCATTTCTTTGAAATCTGTAATTGTAATAACACAAAAATGAAAAATTTTATCCTAAACACTGAGCTTGCAAATTGAATTTACATTGCATAAGCCATAAATGATATTAGATGTTTAACTACTGGTATAATTAACTTCCAAATGCTTTACCTGGACGCCACTAATCAGCTAAAAACAATTAAAGTTATTATGATATGAAATGATTTTCTAGTTGAAGTGGTCTCCACTTATATCAAATCTTATCTTTTAACAGGTTGTAAATATCTCCTACTAATGAAATGTTCTCAGTAACACCTCTCTTCCTTTTTTTTTATATATGCACAGGAAAATTAGACTAAAAGTTTATTAAATTTCTTTTTATCTCAATGAGAAGTCATACTTCACAGAGTAATATAAAATATACCTTCTATTACCACATGTGACAAATTGTCATCTTTGGGCTTAGTATTGCTGATTACTAACTTCTGAAGCCATTTTAGCCTAAGTATATACAGATATTTTGCTATCTATATCCAAATAACATGAAGACAATGACAATTATAGAATTTCTTCATTGAAGAGGTCTATGTTTCTATAACTTCATGTGGTTGGTGGTATCATTATGACCTAAAACATATAACAAATGCTGGAGTCACACATTATCATCAGTTTTCTTGAAAAAAATGCAGCCCTTTCATTAAACAGGTATTTCTGAAAAATTACTGCTGTCAAAAAGATTTACATGAAATAGAGTATCAAAATAACGGTTATAGGTTTATAACTAACCAACAAATCACAAAGCTGTGTTCAGTGGGAAATGTTCAGACTACTCCCTATGTATTCTCTGTCAGAACTGCTTAGAGTCTATTTTCTGCACATATTTCACAAACAGCCAACACACGACTGTGCACAATTCCAACTGATCCTGCCAAGTGACAGCCTAGCATATCCACGCATCTTGCAGACTGTGGCATGGATACGGTGCAACAGGCTGTTTAAGGAACTTTATTCAGTGCTTGTATGTCTCACACATTATTAGGCAAGATCATGGTAGAAGCTGGAAATACAAAGTGAAAATCTACCAGTTTCATCTTTGCTTATTTTAGTTCAATTTCTAATGATACCTTAATTTAAAGGCAAATCTAAGTTTTCTAAATCTAAAAAATTTAGATTTTCTAAATCTAAATTTCACAAGATCATATTCATTTTGGTTAATTTATTCCCTAGTATACGATTGTGTTATTTGCTTTTATAAATAAATTTTTTGAAGCTTGATTTTTAAAGTATTGTATCAAAATCCAATTTTGAGGGTAGGAAGTACAGTATAGATGTATTTATTTTTTATTAGTACCTGTTTGCAGTACATAATATTTATGTCCCTCTTGTGGAGCTGGTACATATACACAACACACTTTAACTCCTTTTTTCATCCCTTTTCCTTCTCCTTTCTTTCCCCTCCCTCCACCTCTTGATCTCTTTCCTATATGAGAAAGATCCATCTCCCTACTTTGTATTATCTCTTATTTTGTCCTTTATGTACTGCTTAAAACCTTGATCTAAATGCCAATATTTTGAACATATTTTAGGTTTTCTTAGTGGACAGCTATATAATTTGTGAGTAATAGTTTTATTTCTACTCTTCCTTTCTTT
>PVJO010012785.1:0-54202 GCA_004026905.1 Hystrix cristata | reverse complement strand
CTCTGATATGAGAAACCATAAATGTAAATAAGGACAAAGAGATGTAATAGATATTATATAAAAGGAGGATGGTGTGCAGAGGAGAGGAGTACTAGAAAGAAAGAAGGGGAAAAGCAGAAAGGCAACAGGGGAAAGGGAGGGGAAAGGGAAAATATGGAAAATGATGACTGAACCTGCTGTAAAGGGAGGGAGCAGAGGGGAGGGGCGGGGGGAAGGGGGGAGAACCAAGATGCATCATGTATAGGTACAGAATAATTGTAATGAATGTGACCCTTGTATGTAGAATGTACCAATACATGTTCTTGGTTTAAAATAAAAAAAAAAAGTATTGATAGGTGAAAATGATGTAACCTAGCCAGAACAAAAAAACTAGTCAATACACCAGTAAACAAATGAATGAATCATTATCACCAAATCAATAAAAATGCAAGTTAGAAGAATAATCTCTACCTTTAATTGCATGCTCTTTTAAGATAATACATAGACTTGATGGAGGTAGCTGTAGGCAGTGGCAGATTTTTTGGACAAGGAAGAGTAGAATAGATGGTTCCTGCAGCAATTATCTGATAAATAAAACAGGCTGTGCTCCTAAATCAAAGACTCCATAAGTACCAATATCTTTGAAAATCACAAACTTAAATCCTAGCAGGAGATTATAACTATCATACCCACCCACAAAGCTGACAGTCTCCATTTCTCATAAAGCATTTTTGAACAAATATAAAAACTGGGCATCATTACACTTACGGTTTAAGAATATTCAAATAATGCAAATACATCTGATTTAATCACTAAATAAACTAAAAAATAATTTTTAAAAAATCCAACACATAAGCATCAGCAAATCAGATTATTATGACAGTATCATTATCGTCAACCCAAGAAATGTGTAACAAAATAATACATTGCTGAGTCTAACACTTCTACATAAGATAAAAAGTATATATAACTGTATGTTGTGATATTTGATGTTAATTTTGCTGAAAATATGCTAAGTGGATTCTTCTAAAAAGGTATCCACAACATAATGCGCGAGAATATTTAGTTTTATTTTTGTACATTCTCTTACACAGCCACACATGCTAGTCCACACACTGGCATCTGTATCAAACAGCGGTCATTAACTACCCTAGCAAACGCAAGAGATTTTACTAAGCAAGTGTGCTGGGTGCCAAAAACCAAAAAGGTCATTCGGTGAGCCCTACCTCAAGAAGGTCTTGTTAAAATTTAAGAGGCATTTCTAATTTTGTGACTTGCTTAATTGCTTCATACATGAACATATTTTAGTTTTTTATACTATGTTTTCTACAATTTGATTATTTGTCATCTTTACTTCAGTTACAATATCCTTTCTTGTCTGTTTTAGTCTTATGGTAGAGAATCTAAATTTTTGGCTCCAAATTGCCATCTCTCTGTGCCAACATCATTCATGAAACATTCTTCTATCTTATTTGGAAGTGTTATTCGATATTGAAATAGATCCAACTTGCTGGCTGGCTGTTTCTCAATTGCCCTCTAGATTTCTACTAGCTTATATCTGCCCCAGCACCATGCTGCCTTCAAGCTGGGTGTTTTCCAGGGATTCTAAGATGTGACAGGTTAAGCCGTTTTCCAGGTCTGTTGTTGTAGAATACAGTACTGAACTTTGTGGCCCATTAACATTCCACATACATTTTAGGATCACAAAAAGGCTGCAATGAAAATACTGGGTTGTATTTTACGGGAGAAAACTCAAGTATGAGGAGGCATCCAAACAGAAAATGGTTGACTATGATGTACTGGCTTCTCCCATTCCATTCAGCTAAAAAAAGACAAAAACAAAAACAAAAACAGCAGAAACAAATACATGAGTCAGGTATGGTGTGAACATCTGCAATGCCTGCATGCTGCGAGGCTGAAGCAGCAGAATCACAAGTTCGAGCCCCGCCTGGGTGACTTAACAACTTGGTCAGAACTTGTCTCAAAAAAATCAATCAATCAAAAAATCAATCAATCAAAAAAAATCAATCAATCAACAAGGGATGAGGATGTAGCTCAGTGCAGAGACCATGAGCTCTGTCTCTAGTGGAGAAGGGCAGATACTTTATAGAAGACTTTTACAAATTTTCATATTTAGCAGAGTTAGAGTTGGCCAAAATGAAGGGGCTGTTAGTAAAAGAGTTTGAGTCCCTTTCTTACTGTGTACTGCTAGAACAACTGGCTTCAACTTGTTCTGCTTCATTAAAAATAAAAGGGGAAAAAATGACTAATAGCAAATTCAAGAGAGTACCTTGACTCTTGGTAACTTAATTCTAAATGTAATAACATGCTTATTAGAAATGGAAGGTCACTTTCCCAAAAATTTCCCCAGGGGCATAGCTGCCAAATTGACTTCTGATCTAGTCTTTACAACATTATTAATTCAATGACATTTAAAAAAAAAAAACTGGCAAGGGAAAGCTTCAGGTTTGCCTCACAAAGTGAGCATAATGCTGAAAGAAGTCCTTGCATGCTTCCTGGAAAAATGACCTGAAAAAAATCAAAGCTCACTCTCCCCCTCTCCTCCATAAAGGACAACAAACGCTTTTCGTTTGCTTTTGGTGAAAAGCCTACCAAACTGGATTTCCCACTTCCACAGTCTCATATCCTAGCTTTGCCTTCGTGCATTAGCAGCAAAGCCTTCTGTTTCCAGAAGCGTAGAGATAGCTTATCTTGGGGCGAGCCTCTGGGATTTGGTCTAAGACTAACACTGACGAAAGGGCAAGGCATCCTTGCAGGCTCTCCCCAGCTCACACAGGCCACTGTTGAAAGGCACCTGGCATGGAAGTTGGCCTCAAAACCATGACTTGGCAGCAAACTCTAATTAAATGAAACTCGATCGCAGAATGGTTGTTGATTTTAACTTGTCTAAAGTTCCAGACTTGGACAGCAGGTTGAAACCTGCTGTGATTGTAATCAGTGCAATTGATAGCTTTTAGAAAGAACTTTTTCTAAGTAGGTTTCAAAGGGTCACCTCCTTTTCCTATCTGCAAATCTGCTTAGAACCACTTACTGGCTTTCCCAGACACTGAAGCAGCAGAACACACGAACTTCCAAGGGAGGCTCTTTGTTAAATAGCTTTTACTTAAATGAATCTTCCTGGTTTTACCATCATCCTTGCCTTCTGGGGTAGGTTCTGCTACCTTTAATTGTTCACAAGCACCAAGGTAGTAAGCACATCATAACATCGCAAACTCTCACTAGGTATCATTCGCAGGTTACTGGGAGCAGACAGTAGAACCACCCAAGCTCGATTTGTTGACTGCAGTCAGGAAGCTGGCAGGCTATAGGGATGTGTGGCGGGCTGAGAGTGAGAGCGAAGGAGGATTAGTTGGGACTCCTTACAGACTGGAGATTGCTCAGTAATTTTGCAAAGTATTCATGGTAGCATGGTTTCGTTCTGGGTATTGTGGGGCTCAAAAGCAAGAGACAAGTCTGTGACTGGGTATCCAGATAATTTTATCTAGAAAGGGGAAGAGCAAAGTGAGATTAACCCATTAATGGGTAAAGAGGCAGAGTCACTCGCATTTGTCAGAAAAGGAGAATGTCTGCTCTTCTTTGTGGTTTGGACGCAGGTAATTCTAGATGCACATCTGCCTTACAGGGAATTTTAAATTCTTGTAAGTTTCTCAAGTAATACAACTTTGGAAATTTTACAGCAAAAGCCAAATATCTGTCTAATGAGACAATCGTTCAGTAATCCAATCAACTGTGACTTATTAAAGCAACAATTTGTGCATCCAAACCAGCGGGCTTGGTGCCAAGTGGGCCAATCTGGCCAAACGTCTCTGTTAGCTCCCAAACTGAATTCAAGACTCTGCTCTACAGAAAATGATACTGTTCATTAAATGTGACAGAAAAGAAGAGCCAAAAGTAATGTTATCATCACCAGACTAAATTATAAGGCCAAAGACAGGTATTGCAAATATTTTACTGAAAGGCAAATTGTTAGTTCTGGGCCAGATTTCACCTATATCAATTGCTCCCTCTAAAGAGAAAATGTGAATTAAATTATGTGCGTGCTCACACAGAAGGTATGCCCAGAATAACTGAAAGCAGGAGTAATAATGTTTACTCAACGATCCTAGTAAAACAGCTGCGTTCCTTCAATGTATTATATATTAAAATGTTTCTTCATTCAGGATATAATTTGTTCAAGGAAGAAGTTACAAGATGAAATTATTTTGCTCGCATTGTAGAGACCGCAACTTGAGACCCTTTCATCTAAGATTTAACTTAATGATTTGGGCTTTGTGGTACTCTTTAAATCTTGAGTGAACCTCTAACATGTCAGAATTGGAAGATGCATATAAAAATCTGCATTTGCTTTTTTCTTGAAATAAACAAAGCACATACTCTGGAACACTGATCCTGCGTTCTGATAGGAAACAGTGACGCTGAGTAGTGTCTGAACCCTGCAGCAGGGCGAAAAGCTCTGCCCTGGGACAGTCCCCACCTGCCCTGACCCTTGTGCTGGCTGTCTCGTCTCTCCGGGCATCTGAATGTGTAACTCCCCACTTCATAGAAAAGCAGACAGCAGCACAAAGTCGGTTTCTCAGGCTTTGGGGCAGAGATCCTCTGTAAATCATGCTGCTTGTAGTCATTGTTCTCGGCACCTGATACCCTCTAGACGGGCATCCCGAGGACACTCTGTTTCACACTTTGTTTTCCTGACCTGAAGTCCACAGATTGATCTTCTTCTCATTTTATGTGTCCTTCTAGAGTTAAAAGGAAAAAGCAAGTGTAGCTCCCATGTCTAGGCTTTTTTCCAACTCCCTTGGACAATTTATATCCTGAACGAGGAAAACATACTTTCATAATAGATTATGAGTCTCGGTGATCTGAATCCAATGAGATTTTTAATTAAAAAAATACCAGATTATAAGCAATAATATAATTCATAAAGAATCCCATAATTTTGCTTAAAATTCTGATCATAGAGCTACATTTGCAGAACTATTTCACGATAATAAAGGCCAAGAATTACATGTTTATGCTGAACTGGTTAGTGTTCTCTGGGCTTTCACACGAACGGAGGTAGATAGTCTTCAGGTTCAGTCCAGAGTTCCACTGTCGCCCACATTTCATAAATATGAGACTTGAGGCCACAGACAGTTTAAGCATCGAGTTCCAGGTTACACAGCAGCAGTCACATGCGGCTCAGGCTGTCTCTCCCTGTGAGATACTGTCCATCTGCCCAAAGACTCGGAAATACCAAGTGCTGCTACCATTGATAAGAAAGGCCTGTTTGTCAATGTAAGTTGCAATTAAGTGATGTCTGACCAGCTGGCAAACTGGCTTGAGTTCCCAATTCATTCTGCTCATTTATACACAAACGTTCTGTTTCTAAAGTAAGAGATAAAAATCGTATATATTTGCACTGTGCATGTTTTGACATACCTATATATTGTGGAATGACAAAATAAAGCTAGTTAACATATCTGTTACCCCACATCCTTATCCTTGTGTGCATGTTAAAAACATTTAAAACCTACTCTCAGTGATTTTCAAATATTCAGAGCTGATCAAGAGCTACAGTGTATATTTAAACAAAAAAGTTATTGAAGTAAAGGACACATTGCCATTAAGGCCCTTCAAAAGACTCCCCCACTGCTTCAGACACGTTTATCTCATCATTCTGCCACTGTCTGAAGCAATTCTGGAAGTTTTCTTTCTTATGAGATGTGATCAAAAGTATAATAAATGTTGCTGCCAAGTGTCATCCAATACAAAGGCAAGCTCATGAAAACTTGCATGTGTCCTCTTCCATTTTATCTACTGGGTCTGGCACTGTGCAACTTGTGGCTCTTCCCCAAAGTCAAAATGACAGTGAAAGGTAGATGTTTCAAATCCATTCAGGACACTGTGGTAGTCACAACAGCACAACTAAAGACACTCATAAAAGGGGACTTCTAGAACTGCTTAAACACTTGTAGTACTGTTTGATCACACTTCATACAATACATCATCATGAAATAAAGTTGCCATGTTGTATAATAGTTCTAGAACATCTTCGCTCTAACTGGTATTTTGTATATTTGGCCAGCATTTCCCCAATTCTTCCACCTCCCTGTTCCCAGTTCCTGGTAATCACCACTCTACTTACTACTTCTATGAGTTCAATCTTTTCAACTCCACATATGACTGAGATTATGTCCATCAGTCTTTCTGCCTGGGTTATTTTACATAACGTAATGTCCATTAGGTTCATCCCTATTGTTGCAAATCACAAGATTTTCCTTTTTCTAAAAAGCCAAGTAACATTTCATTGTTACATATCACACTTTCTTTATCCATTCATCTGTTGTTGGACACTAGGTTGATTCCATATCTTGGCTAATGTGAATTGGCTATAAGGGACATGTGAGTGCAGAAGTATCTTTGACATTTTGATTTCATTCCTATACATATACCCTGAAGCAGAATTGGTAATTCTACTTTTTTAATTTTTTGAGGTCTCTCCATACTGTTCTTGATAATGGATATACTAACATAAACTCCCAACAACAGTGTAACATGGCATCCTAACAGGCACAAGGTAACATCTCGTTGTAGTTTCAAGGCGCACAAGGCATTTTCTGGTGTTAAGTATTTTTCATATATCCTTGTCCATCTATACACTTTCTTTTGAGAAATGTCTCTTGAGGTCCTTCACCTGTGTTTAAATATCTATTTGTTTTCTTGCTATTGAGTTATTTGAGTTCCTTATATGTTTTAGATTTTGACCCCTTATCAGGGATATAGTTTACAACTGTTTTCTCTCATCTTGTAGACTGTATCTTCACTCTGTTCGTTGTTTGCTGGGCAGAAACTTTTTAGCTTGATTCAATTCTATCTGTCTCTTTTTCTTTTTGTGGTCTTTATTTTTGGCTTCCTATCCAAAAACTCTTTGCCATCACCAGTGTTAAGAAGTTTTTCCTTAAAGAAGCAGCAAGCTATATCATGTGCAGGTACAAATTCCCTATGATGAATGTTACCATTATGCATATCTAAAATGTACCATTAAAACAAATTTTTTTTAAAAAGGAGCTTTTCCCTATGTTTTCCTCTAGTAGTTTTACAGTTCTCAGTCTTACATTTAGGTCTTTAATTATATTCTTAATTGATTTTTTTATATAGTGTGAGATACAAGACCGAACTTCATTCTTCCACGTGTGGATGTCCAGTTTTCCAAACACTATTTATTTAGGAGTCCCCAGTCCTCTTTCTTGGCATCTTTGTCAGTGGTTAGTGGATCACAAATGTGTGATGCTATTGTAAATGAGACATTTTTCCTGATTTCTTTTTCAGATAGTTTGTTATTAGTATATAGAAACACTACTGGATTTTCTATGTTGATTTAGTGTCCTGCAACTTTACTGAATTTATTAACTAACAGTTTTTTGGTGGAATCTTGGGAGAGAGAGAAAGAGAGAGAGAAAATATAAATGAATTTAAATTCTCCACACAAATATTTCTAAAGCAAAATAGAAATTACATGGAGGTACATGTCATATTCACTACAATAAAGTTTTGGCAATTACTTATGTGAACTACAGAGAATAGTCAAGTAATGACTATTTAAGTAATTTTAATGAGATTTAATAGTATATTATTTCCTCTCAAGACTTAGTTTGGGGTCACGAACTTGGGAAGCAACATGTTGATGTGTATAGTCAATTCTTAGGAATGGGAGGATTGTTTCCAGTTAGGGATGCTTGACAGCCTCTCATCTATCAGACTATCCTCCATAGATGAGAGCTCATTTAAACACCATAGACTCTGAACTCATAGACACTATCTGCAACACACTTAGGTTTATTCAGAGATTAACCCCAGCCTTCTTCCACCTGTGCACATCACCCTTCAGTACAGCAGGCAGTTAAAGTCACCTTGGGCAGGTGCCAATTTTGGAAGCGTCTCTTGAACACAGTGGGGTGCCCAAGAGAGAGTGCGTACATGCAGAAACATTCTCAAGAATGTAGTGTCATCAAGTACACATCATGAGAGCAGTTCACTGAACCGCCTGCACAGTATCACCTGCAGAGACACAAGCAGCGGGCGCTGTGTCCCCCGTGACAATGAAGGCAGAAAGGCAAAGCAAGAAAAAATGACTTCTGTATCTACAGTCCAGGGGCACAGACTAAGGAGAGAAATGAACTCTTCCATGAAAGGACTGTCTACCCAAGAGGAAACCCTGCAGTCAGCAGACAAAACTTCCACATTTTATGTCTCATGAGGCCAAAGGGTAGCCTGCTCCCCGCTGTGGCTCAGCATCCTAACAATTACCTTCAAAACTCTGCAACCATCCTTAGCACTAGAAAGCATGAATTAGCAAAGCAAACCTGCTCTACATTCACATCTCAAAACAAATTTGTTGGCTTTTGAGGCAAATGACATTTTTTTTTTTTACAGTACTGGGGATTAAACTCGGGGCCTCCACACTGCGCTACATCCCTGGTCCTTTTCTAATCTTTATTTTAACACAGGGTCTCACTTAATCACTAAGTTGCCCAGTTTAGGCTTGCTATACTCCCAGCTCGGCTTCCGAGTGCTGGGATTACAGGCATGTGCGACTGTGCCCCGCTAAAGATAATTCTTAAAAGTGGAGCCCTTCATGACTTGCTTTCATGGCATGGAGAGGAAAAGCAAATGGCATTCTTCCCCACTTATCTTTCTGTCCAAAGCCAGCTCTTCAGAGTATCCCTCTCACTCAGTTCTCTCCCTTTCGCCAGCTAGCAGTTGGCACCTAAACCATGTCAATCACCTCTTCATCCTAATTCTCTAATCCCTATTTCTCCACCCTGAGCTGATCTACTTTAATTCATATGCTCCTCTTCCTGCCTGGACAAACAGACTTCATTTGGTTTCTCTGCATCGTCTTCTCTACCACAACTTCCACCTTGCCAGTGAATGCTGCCGAAAGAAAAATTTACCTTCTTTTCTCCAATTTATTGAGTACTCCTTATGTCGATCTGCTCTCCTGGCTGAGCAGGAGCAGCAAAGAGAAAAACAACACAAACTCTTCCTGCCCTTCAAGGAGCCCAGGGTCTGTCAGGGAGGAGCGAACACTGAAATAAAGTCTTGGAACAGAAAAGGTGGCTTGTTATGCCGCACATAACAGGAGGTCAAACCTAGTTACAGAATCAAAGCTGAACTGTAAAGCTTAGAAAATCACCAGCTAGGGCTGGGGCTGGAAGGAGTGATAGAGAACATCCCAGATTAAAGTAACTGTTGCACAACTAGCAAGATGATGAGTGACACAGTTTGGGAACTGAGAAAACTTCAACACAGGCAAAAGGTAAAAGGTCCACTGAAAGAGTATCAGTTATTTCTGTACACCAGTACTAGCCGGTTAGAAAATCAAGGACAGGGGCTGGGGATTTACCTCAGTGGTTAGAGTGCCTGCCTGGCAAGCACAAGGCCCTGAGTTCGATCCCCAGCACCAAAAAAAAAAAAAAAAAAAAAAAAAAAAAAAAAAAAAAAAAAAAAAAAAAAAAAAAAAAAAAAAAAAAAAAAAAAAAAAAAAAAAGTCTTTAAAAAAAAAAAAAAAAAGAAAATCAAGGACACGACATCCTTTTCACCAACTCAAACTGAAAAAAGAAAATTGCACAGCAATGAAAATCCATACATATAAGAAATAATCAACAAAAAAGGTGTGCAAATTACACAGAACAGGTGATAATACATAACAGATCTTGTTTTGAATGACACATTTAAATGGGAAAATATCCTGTATTTTCTTGTTTTAATTATTTAGTAGTATATGTTTGCAACACATAGAAATATATTCATCATTTGGAGTTTTATATTAACATACATTATATTAATGTGCATTTTTATATATGTTTATATACACATATATGTATAAAAATTGCATTTTCATCCTTCCTTTTTACATCCTATTTTCTAATAAAGATGAGACATCAATTTTAAAATAAGAATAAGGAAGAGGGACCACTAACCTTAACAGGCACTAATTTATAATGTAAGTCTGCAATATTGGTAGAAGAATCAACTGCCAATAGAATAAAACAACCATATTATAGCCCCTCACAAGCCTTGGGGCTCAATACACCATAAAGGAGGACTGTTAAACCACCAAGGGAGGAAAAAGATAGTCAATAAGTAGTGCTGGAACATTCAGGTAGGTACTTAGAAAAACAAATGCATTTAAGTCAGTGCTCTCCAACCCTCTGTTGCCCATCAAGAAGTATTGATGATGTTTTTCAAGAGTAAACATTCTGAAGTCTCACTATCCTGCTGCTAAATTTAGGATTCAGTAAATCTGGAAAGAGTTTAGATAAAGGTGATTCTATAATGAAGCTGGAATTTAGAACCACTGATTTACATTCTTATTCCACAGCACAGGTCAGAATAAAAGTCCTTATTACAAACTGGTTAGAATTTGATTAGAGTTAGAAATTCAAATGAAATTAAAATTAGAAAAAAATTTAAAAGGTTAAAAGTAATGGAAGAAATTACAAACAAAACCTAAAATCAAAACTAAAGAGAACCACAGATAATTATTTAAGACAAAGGTTATCAGTTAAATTATGAACATCTTCAACATATAAAGATGTAATTTAGAAGAAAGTGATAAAAAAACATTTTAATACTATAACAGAAAGAGAAATGAACGTGTAAAATTTGCATACTCAGAATAATTATCAAAAGTTTGCTCTTTGACAAGTCTAATAACTCCCTGCCCCATCACATTGCCCTGGTAAATAAGATCTGAAATAAACGGTAAGTTGGATGAAAATACACAATAAGTAGGGTGAAATAAACAATAAATTAGATGAAATGCTACAGTCATAAAGATAATAGTTGTGGACAACTTTGAGCCTGTAAATTTGAAAATTTAATGAAGAAACAAATATCCACAAAACTATAGCATAATAGCCTGATTTCCAAAGAAAAAGAAAACCTGAATAACCATGTAATGATTTAAAACATTGACTCAGTAGTTTATATCTTTCCAAAAAGATTACAAATGAGTCCAACCAAGTATTCAAGGAAGAAATAATTCCAGATTTATGTAAACTAAGTCAAGAGTAGAGAAAAAGAGGAATTATTTCCCTAAATAATGTAGGTAGAACTCCGATATAATGGCAAATAAGGAAAACTGTAGATATATACTATATTTAAATATAGATAAAAATTCTAAATAAATATTTACAAGCAAAATCCAATAATGGATTTTAAAAAGATAACAAAACCCAGTTGGAATTTCCAGGAAAGCACGCAATTGGTTTAACATTAGAAAACTAGTAAAAGTAGCTTTCAAATTAAAAGATTATAGAGTGCTTGCCTGGCAAGCACAAGGGCCTGAGTTCGATCCCCAGCACCAGAAAAAAAAAAAAAATTAAAAAAAAAATTAAAATATTAAATGAGAAAAATCACAAGATCATCTTAACTGGATACAGAAAAAGCATTTAATATAATTCAATATCCATTGTGATAAAGGTTATCCACAGAAAATCTACAACAAGCATGACCCTTAAAGATAAAACATGAGAAGGATCCAGATCAGAAGAAAGCAAAAGGACTCCAGCACGCCTCCTGTTTAACAGTGTGCTAAAGGTTCTACTCAGCAGCATAAATAAAGAAAAAGAAATAAACTGTAAGAATTGGAAAGATGTACCCATCAGAAGTGAAGTCATTATTTACATTTTCTGCAATTATGTATTACAATTAATGAGTTTATCATGATTCCTAGGTTACAAAATAACACACTAAAATAAATTCCATTTACATATACCAGCTGTGTACAAGTAGCAAACTCAATTTTAAAAATTTATCATAGCACAGTAAAGCATAAGGTACCCAGACACACATCTAAAACTATGTGCGAGGTCTTTAAGGAAGGAATATAAAATTTTCTTTGAAAGACAAGAGTTCATGTTCGTGGGTTATATGGCTTAATATCATAGCAATGTCAGTTTTTCAGAAAATGACTCATATGTTTAATATTGAAAATCTCACCAGAGTTTTTACCCAGAAGCGCAGAAGCGCAAAGAGCCAAGTGCCTCCTGAAGAGGACATGACTATAAACCGGAGCACCAGGGATTGAGCGCAACAGGTCAGGAGATAAACTGACGGCTGAAAAGCACAGAAATGTCAGAATCATGCCCACACACGTGGGCACGTGGCGGATGGAAGAACCGAAAAGGATTCAACCAACCAGCTCCAGCCCCGGCACTATGCCACGCCTCATGACCAAAGAGAAAAGCAGACTTCTACCGCTGCTTTACATCCTCTACAAAACTCCACCTGAGACTTAGACATAAAAGGAGAGAACCCAACAAAATCATCCAGAATCTTATGGGAAAATATGATTGGAAGAAAAGCACGAATACACAAAGCACAAACCAGAAAAGGAAAAACAACTGATCACTGGATTAGAATTACAAGTTTCCTTTCACATACTGGACTGTCTTTGGCTGTACGAATTGATACAAGTTTAATATTTGGGATATACCAAGAGGTCTTACACATTAGTAAGAAAATTACCAATAACTCAGTAGAATAATCAGCCAAAGTCACCAGCACATTCTTCACACAGGAGAAAAGCAAATGCAGGTGAAGGCTCGGTGATGCACCACACGCACCCAGGTGGATAGACAGCTGGAAGTCTCACCACAGCAAGGACCAGGGAGGAGGAGAAGCAGCAGAAACTCTAGGACACTGATTTTATACAATTCTCCACAAACACTTTAAGAAGCAGGTGGCATTGTTTCCTGATGTCAAAAGTGCTCTGACCTGAAGACTGAGCATTCCCACTCCTAAGTGTGTGCTTGGAGAATCTTTCCTACATCAGAGACAACATAAAAGAACATTCATGAAGATACTGTTCCCAACAGCAAAATCTGGGAAGCCACCCATGATCTAACAACACCCAGCATTGAAGAGACCTGTTTTAAAACTATGCATACATTTCCCAACACAATGTTGAATGAAAATAAGTAAAACTCAGAAGATCATATACATTTTTTAAAAGCTCAAAAGAAAGAAAAACTAAGCCATTCGTTGTTTACAAAAACATACCTATGCAGATAAAACTATTTCTAAAAACCAGGAAATACTGCACACACAATTCAAGACAAGAGTGAAGGAAGAAAGGGGCTGCCAGGAGCAAGGTCAGACATGAGCCCCCAAGCTGGGTGTAAAGTTCATGGCTCTTTATGTTTCATGGCTTGTTTTATCAATTTTGTGCAGTATTGATATTATATCTCTTAAAAACATTAAGAAGACTGTATTATCTTCAGGAAAACTAGAGAAATTTGAGTAAATTAGAGACAGCAAATACCTGAAAGTAAGAATTTACCAATCTATGTGTGATGTGGGTTATTAGTGACAGCGTCCACTGTGGGGTTTTTTGTGAGTTTTCCGCATGCATATTAAAACTGTAACATTATATATGGGAACTAAAATTAGTAGTTAAAACTCAGCAGTATAAAACTTTGCACACCCCAAAACATAATTTAATTGCCCAACTTCTATTTCTTGGTGTTTACTCTGTGTGGAGCAAAAGTCCAAGTGGAGACACAGGAGGGAGGGGGTTAAAAAAAAGCCTTCCCACAGGGAGAGTATCTGATATTACATTGTTTGAGATAAAAGCTTTCAGAATCCCAAGGCATTCCTAACAATCCTCAAACTCTATTCCCCAATCCTGCTGGTTCCGCCTTCCGTATCTCCCACACCTGCCCCTTCAGCCCTGCCCCTGGACCTCCATCATTCCCTGACCCTGGCACCATGGCATCCCTGTCCCCATGAGGCCACACTGCCCTTCCTCCAGACATGCAAATCCAGACTGGACACTTCACCAAGTCCCACAGTGCCATTCCCACAGCAGACCAGGTGGCATGACCTTCTTCTGGGAGCATCCTGAAAAGCTAAATTGAAGCCATTATCTCACACACCAGGATAGCTTTCATCTGTGTCTCCTCAGGAAATAGTGACCCCTGAGAATCACAGTCCAGCATGTACTTGTACGTCTCTCCAAAGCAGAGGGTCTCAGTGTAACTACAGCAACTGCCTGTCTGGTAGGGGAAGGGAAGACACTAAAACTCTCACTCAGAAGAAAAACTCCAATCTGGAGTGTGGCCTGTGCAGCTTCTTGCAGCTTGGCCCCCGCCAGTCTTCCCAGCCCTCTCTCACCTCAGCAGACAGACACTGTTCCCCAGACCATGCAGGTCCTTGGAATGCTACAAGGGTACCACACTCAGTGAAGCTTGGAAAACTCTGCATGAAGCCAGCTTAAGTAGTCTGCTGGGCTTCTGGGCATGAGGACACCTCAGAGAGTTTACTATGGTTATGTGACCGGAGAATCACCAAAGGGGAGTTTCTAGATGGCACATCTTGAAACTTGCTTACCTATAATCTCTCACACGCACCCACACGCACACACACATGCACAGGAACATCTCTATACACAGCAGACTGGAATAAATATTTAGCAGAATATTCCCCAGACAATGGCAATTTCCCTCAAGGAATGGTTTTTCATGTCTCATATTCACTCACCTGCTTTCTCTCCAATTCATTTTTCAAGCTGAACTTTGAACATGCTCCTGCCCTGCATTCCTTTTTACTTCTATGACACTACATCTGTTTATGAGTCTTTACTTTAAAACGTCACATGGGCCATCTTCCAGGAGACTGTGCTCTGTGAGCATGGGACACGGGTCTTGTGTCCCCAGCACAGAGCAAAGCCCCTGGCAAGCTGTACACGCTCAGTACCGACTGTGACACCAAACGGCACATGCGGGAATGCAAATTTGGTTCTGCTGCCTCTGCTCTTTTACTTTAGATAAAACATTCCTCAAAGCAATTTCAGGAGATACTTTACAGGTTCTCCAAAAAAGAAAGGAAGAAAACATTGGCTAATGAACTAGCTAACTGCCTCCGTGGCTTCCAAACAAATGGCTAAACCCTACGGTGTCATAAGATGAAGCCTTCACTGCTCTTATCTCCCCATGCTTTGGTCTGACACCATAGAGTTTAAATTGTAATTCTGAAATAAAAGTGAACAGAGTTAGAGGACACAAGTGGGAGAGACGTTTGGTACAGGTCTTCTTTCATTTTTTATTCAAAAAAAAAAAAACACAATTGTGTGAGGCAATGGCAGAGGCAAACCAAGATATGTGGACTTATTTTCAAGGTATTTGGTAAAGGCGAGTTGGAAAGAAAACCTCATCAGTTCAAATTTCCTAGGAAAGGTTTAAGAGATCATTTAAATCGTGATTGCAAAGCAAAAAGCTGAACTATTCGAGTTTGATTTGTCTTATAACTTAGTTTGGGGTTGAGTTTATGACACATGAGAATTTTACTTTTGGATGAGCACTTAATGGGGGTGACTATGATGTCCACTCTAATTGCACCTACCCTTGATAGGGCATGATGTCCCTTTTAGAAGGCTAGTGATTTAAAGTTAGTGTGTGTGCATTTTAAGCAGTCATTAATATTCATGGGTCCAATTTATTTGATGCCTACTCCATGGGAAGCGTAATTCCCAAGTGCAGCCTCAGTCCTCCTGGAAATCTGACAGCTTTTCTGAAAACTCACTCCAAGACGCTGTCACTTGAAACAGCTGTTAACTGCAAGTAAAGACTGCTCACATCTATGTCAAGCTGCGCGGAGTTAATCTACTTAAAAGTCATACATATTTCCAGTGACGTTTTCAGTCGATTTCCGATATGACATTAAAGTTTATATTTTTCCTCACACTTTGAATGTTTAGGTTGTTTTTCCAACAATTAAAAATGTTTTCAAGATAGTCCTCATTTGCCTACGAACTTGATTTAGTTAATGTTATTTTACAATCAACTTATCTTACATCTCAGTTTGGGGGATGTGAGAGTTTCCCATAGACACACTCCCAAGAAGTGGCTACTAAATCATCATTATCATCATCATTACCATCGTTATGATTATTTTGTTGCCATTAACGCGACAGCTTGGTAGAAAATGGTGAACTAATTTTATGCCCACATATAAGATTTCTAAAATGACAACAAAGTGACTGTCACTCTTTCTGGAAAGGAGGGCAAGACTGGAATGCAAATAAGTTCTTCGGAGGCTGACAAGGTGCCTTATCTTTCCTTGCAGTCCTAGAAATGATACTGCTGCATAAGATTGCTCACATTAAAAGCAGACTTGGGAGCAATGCATGTGGAATAGAAGGTGAATACTCCAGGAGGGAAGAATTTCTTGACATGCCATTCTGGAAAGAGAGGTTGCTTATCTGGTGCACACGCTTTTTTTTTTTTTTTTAATTTACCAAGAACATGTATTGGTACATTGCAGACATACATAATGCACACACTTAACACTACTTGTAAAATACATATCTGGCTGGATCTATCATAATCTCCAAAGGATATTATAAAGCATAGCACCAGCTCATATCTAATTTCATTCTTTTTTGCTTATGTGGCTAAAACAGTGGCTGAACTAAGCCAATGAGCAGGACCTTCTTTAGCAACACTTTAGGACTCAAATATTCTTCCAAAACAACTACATTTCTCTGACTTGGTATGTTTACTTAAAAGGATAAATTACAGTTTGTCATTTTGGTATAAAAACATAACCAAACTGCCAGAATTAAACAATGGTGGGTCTCTGATAGCACCTTCCAGAGCCTCCTCACCGGAGAAGTGATGGAAAACTGGGAAGGAAAGCTGTTCAACTCCCACCACAGAACAGGGCAGCTTCCCAGCTAGTCGGAAAGTTAAAAGGTGCCCTCAGTACAAACTTCCAATCTTCCTCTAGATCTCTACCAAATCCCAGAAACTCCCCATGGAGCCAGCCACACAGCAGCTTGGGTTCCCCCTTCCGCCTGACTTGCACCCTACCCCAAAGCTGCTCTCCCGCCACTATTTCATCCCAGGCCTGCAGGAATCAACCAGGTAACCGGAAACTTGAGGGGGACGGCAGAAGCTCTAGGGCAGCCAACAGGCAGTTACGGGACAATGTGGTGATACTGTGAAACACACGTTCATCTCGCTTCTTAACACGCGGCCCCTAAACCCACTGGCCTCTCCAGGGCGCTGAGAGTTTGCCTTCTAGGCTAATGAGAGGACAGCTGCGTAGCTTCAGAATGCGGAGACCCAGGCAGGATTAGAAGATTGGGATTTTCAGCCCTGCCCAAATCTCAGCCTCTGGGAAGTTGCGGGAAACTGATGGTTGAACTGATCACCAAGGTCAATGACTTCATCACTCATAACTCTATAAAACCCCACAAGGGCGGGGTGCAGAGACCTTCTAAACAGCTGAAGACAAGAAAGCTCCCGAAGGGCTGCCCCTGGAGAGGGCTGTGCTTGGAGAGGGCCGGGAAGCGCCAAGCCCCGTCTCCTAGAACTCGCCCTAGGCATCTCCTCCTCTGGCTCCTCAACTGTATCTTTGGTAGCATCCTATACAGCAAACGAGTCAACACAAAATGTTTCCCTGAGTTCCATGAGCTGTCCTGAAAGTACCAACCCAGAGATGGGGTGGTGGGAACCTCCTGATTTATGTATAGCTGGTCAGTCAGAAATGCAAGTCAGAACCTGAAGCTCGTCCTGACAGCAGACAGCAGAGGAGGGGGCAGACGTAGACACTGAGCCCTTAACCTGTGGGTCTGACTCTAACTCCAGAGAGTGTCAGAACTGGGTTAAACTCCAAGACAACAATTGGCAGCCCCTGCCAGAGAAATGCTTGGTTAGTATGTGTTACGTATCTGGCACCAGAAGTATCATATTGAATGTACGAGTAAAAGTAAAAAAAAAAAAACCCAAAATGTTTTCCTTATATTTCAGAATATGTAAAGCTGGAAGAAGAAGGAAGATACCCACGTAGATGGTATCAGGATTTCTTAAATACTCCCGCAGAACCCTGTCATAATCTTCTGTGGCTCAGTTAAGGGTAGATTAGCATCATCTGAAAAAGTATAGTGCCTGGAACAGATATAACATTTATCCTTTCCATCTTATGAATGAAACTGCTACCCTCCAGATCACTCTTCTCACACACAAGCTATGAGCATTCACTTTTAGAGAAAATATAATCATTATCCCACACTTGACAAATAGCACGACTTCAAAAACATAAGCTTCTCCTCAAATCAATTTAGGACCAAAAGTATAAATTTATCCTGGCATAAACCTAGCATATAAAATTTATTCTGAACCATCAGCTATACCTGTCTTTAGTCTTAAAAAATATTCTGAATCTACTCCATCCAATATGGTACCTACCAGCTTCATGTGGCTAATTGCACTTAAATAACATTAAAAATTCATTTCTCCAGTTGGATTAGCCACATGTGGCCAGAGGTTGCCATTTGGGCCAGCACAGCTGAGTACTGTCATCACTTTAGAATGTCTACTGCACAGTTCTGTGGTCAATTTAGAAGGCCAGTTTTTGCCCCAGCCAAAACCACAAGTCTGGTTTTTCTTATTTAGCAATTATGTCAGAAAAGTTACTTGCATACTGGCCCAGAAACTGAAAAGCAAATCACACTTAGCATGCCCAAAGTCCTGGAAATCTGGTGATCATCAACTCAAGATGCAAATTCTGTAATTAAGCTATGACACCGGAGAGGAGGGAGGCACTTGGGCATTTATTTCACGCGAAGCCTATGGCCTCCGGCATAGCCAAAGGCCCTAAAACCAGATTTAATCCCCAGAAAATACTCCAAGTCGGCCCCAGAAGCAGTAACTGCTCTAGTAAATTAAAATGAAGGATGAGAATTAGGACTCTGAATTTTTTTTTTCAATAGATGATGCAGTTGCCTTTGGTATGTACAGAGTATCAAGACAGAATAAACATCCTGCTCGTTAGCCAATCAAATTGCTCAAGTTATCATTCAACACTCCATTTATCTGATTATGGCCAACATGTATTATTAAGAAGCATATTTCACATGTATCAACAAAACAGCTGTCTCAAGATTTCCTGTGGAACCATATCCCCAAGAAAAGATCTGGCTGGCTTATTCACAAGAGTGCATGAGCATCAGCCAGTTGCATTTAGCAAACCACAGCTCCAGCACTTAAAATTGTTAGCCTCAAGCCAAGTTTCATCAAGGGAGGGGAGAACCCTGATGCATGTGAAATGAGGATTAGGGCAGGGGCGTATTGGCAGGGAAAATTGACACTGTGAAGCCAGTGTCACAACAAATAAATGTTGTCACAGGAAAGGGGATGGGCTTCTTCCCAACTAATTGGTCACCTCCGCAGATAACAACGCTGCCACTCCTCTTGGACATGCCACGGTAGCTGGAGTGGGCTCTGTCATCAAACAGGTCACATGAGTTATAAATCGTTCTACGAACACATTATTTCCTGCTAATTACAAGGGAAAACTAGAAACACTTCAAGGCCACAACGGTAAATTCCTCAACCACCTAGCTTCCAGGTTTCTGGGAACATATGGTCTCAATTCACTTAGAAATAAAATATTAGAAGCAAGCCCACACCAGTCCTAGGCCTGGCCCAACTTCTTGCTCACGGGGAGGAAGAAAAAGTGCCTTTCACTGCATGAGGGCAATGCGGACGTCCAGGGCAGAATAATAAGAATAACTCTCTTTAAAAGCAACTGCCAACACAAAGCTTTGAGTACTGTACTGCACCACTTCTAAAGTCATCGATTTTGCCATAAAATTAAGCAGTGGTTGCCATATGAACTGCAATATTATATTACTCCTTTCCCCCCACATCTTACATTCTCTCTCAAGTATCAGAATGATAAAAATATTAATATAAACTTCATAAAAAGCAGAATAATTCATTCTATATGTTAAAGTGGTATTTTCTTCCTTTGAGGTCAGGGGTTTTATGCTGAGAAATAGAGTGGCAGGAGTCTAAACAGAGTGAGAAGGCGAGGAGAGGTAAGTGTGATGAACGGGTGGGAGGGGAAGGGAGAGGAGGGCAGGGCTGACCACTGAGAGAAAGGAAAGAGAAAGAAAGATGTTCTGCTGGGTTCTGCTCCCTGCTTTATACTACATCCTTCACAACAGAATATTCTCTTCAAAAGATACAGAAAAATGAAACATATATGCATCATGTTACTTAATGCTAAATATTTGGCAGATCTTCAAATACCCAATAGAATAAAGATAATCATACATTGAGCTATTTAAAAATAAAAAATCAAAAAATTTAAATGAAGACTGGAAGGAATTCATGAAGACTATCTACAAGGTTAAAAAAAATTTAAAGAAAATCATTTATCTTTTATCTTTTACTCCAAGAAAAGAGGCCTCATGCAATCTGTGACTTCATTACCATGTTTTAATTAGTCCTAATAAAAAATTTTAATCTCTATGATGTGTTCAAATACTATGGCCAATGTTTAAATTTAAAAAATTGATTACAATAAAAGGCACACTGCCGTTAATTCCCCTCAAAATACTGCCCGGTGATTTGAACACACTTATCCCGTCATTCTTGCCACTTTCTGAGCATTCCTGCAAGTCCTCTTTTGTCGATGTCTTTCTTTGGACCGTCAGTAGCTGCCTCGATACCCTGAATCGATTCAAAACATTGATGAAGATTTCTGTCCAATGAAAACATTACAGTGTATCCTCATCTACCTTATTCACCAGATCTGACACCATGTGACTTCTGTCTCTTCCCCAAATTCAAAACGAGCATGAAAAGTAAACATTTTAGTGCAACTAAAGACACTCAAGGAAGAGGACTTCCAGAACTGCTTCTGGAAGAATAATGGGCTAAGTGTGATCGAAGTGAGGAGATTTTGAGGGAGGTTAATAGCAATGTGTGTTTTACTATATTTAAAAAAAAAAAACATAAACTGTAGTTTTATCACAGCTTACATACTTCTCATTTATATGATTTGCTGTTTTACTACTCTTTCTAAAGAAAAGATTTTGTTTAGTCAAATAATGCCTAAAGGCTCCAACAATCCACAGACAACATGTGCACTTGGTAGCAACCACGCATTCATTCTGTGAACCCTTTCTAAGTGCCCTGAGGAAGGGTAACAAAGCTGCACCTGGCTCCTGTTCTCAAAAAGACTACAGGCTAATAAGCACGAGAGACATGTCAGAGGACAAGGACAGTAAATAATAGACCTATCAGTGGCCAGTCATGTTCGCCCATAAGAGATAATCCATCACCAAGAATCACACAAGGGATCAGGATATTTGTGACACAATATTCACACTGAGTTATGAGAGAAAGGACAGTGTTACAGTTCGATTATGTCCCAGGATAAAAGATAGCTGAGGTTCTAACTAGTTCCTTCAGAGTGAGACCTTACTTGGAGACAGGCTCTTCGCAGAGTTACAGAATCACAGTAAGGTTAGAGTGGGTCCTAATCCAGTATTACTGGTATCCTTATTAAAAAGGGAAGAGTCCTGCGCAGAGGGAAGACAGTGTGACAACTGAGGGAGAGGATGACCATATACAAGCCAAAGAGTGCTGGAGGCCCCCAGAAGCTGGGAGAGAAACTTGGGTGGGATTCTCCCTCACAGCCCTCAGAAGGAACCAGCCCTGCCCACATCTTGAACTTGGATTTCCAAGCTCCAGGTTACGAGATGATAAAGTGCTATTGTGGAAACCAGCCAGTGGCTGGACAAAGTTGCTCTTGCCTTTAATCCCAGCACTCTGGGAGGCTGAGGAAGAGGGTCACAAGTTTGAGCCTGGCCTGGGCAACTTAGTGAGACTATCTCAAAGGGAAAAGTGAAAAGGGACTGGGGATGTAGCTAAAGTGAAGACCCTGGGTTCGATCCTCAGTACCACAAAAGGAGAAAAGAAGAGGAAGAGGGAGAAGAAGGAGGAGGAGGAGAAGAAGAAAGAGGAAGAGGAGGAAGAGAGAAGGGAGGAGGGAGATGGGACACTGGGGAGGAGGCGGAGAAGCAAAAGGAGGAGAGAAAGAGGACAACAGGAGGAAGAAGAAATAAAGAAGGAAGGAAGGAAAGAAGGGAGTAAAGAGAGAGATTGACAGAGAGATAGAAGAAAGAAAACCACCCATTGTATGGAATCCCAGAAGACTAATGCAGGCACAGCTGACCAGCATGAATTAGGAAAGGAGCGGGCCTTCAGGCACAGGGGCTCAGAAGGAAGATACCACAGCACATTTGCAAGTGTGCACCAAAGCAAGCGAGGCTCAGAGTAGTGAGTGGAAGTTTGCAGAGCTATTCTAGAACCAAAACGCGCAGCAGGACTCATCAATAAAAGGACCAGCATGATGCTGTGTGACATCACCTTGGAGGGGATGAATAGCTATGGCCCTGTGTACCTCAGCTACAATTTGAATGCAGGAAGTAACATTAAAGGGGAAAAAAGAAAAATATAGACCAGGAAAAGGGCAGTCAAGTATGACTGTTAGAAGTGGGCAGCACAGGTTTTTGAGGCAGCAACAGTGAGGGTTGCCTGGGAGTGTCCAGCCAGGCTACGCAAAAGGCTGTTACAGAGACACAGCCATCAGTGATGCCATTAAATATTTAAATTGCAGAATGGGGTGTCTTTCCACTTAAGTCCAAGTTCAACAAGTAATCTTATAGTAGACAGCACAGCTTCCCAGACAATGTGGTCAGCACAAGCCATTACCCTCAGTCCCCCTGAGAGATGAAATTTTCATTGTAACATAACACCCCTGTATCCTGGCTCATCGAACCTGTGAAGCTGTGAGCCAGAATAAACCTTTCCACTATCTCACGTATTCCATCACAGTGCACATGGCCACTGCCTGCACGTCTTTATTTCTCACAGTTCTGGGGTCTGAAAGTCAAAGATCAAAAGGCGCCAGGAAGTTCGGTTACTTTAAAGAGCTAGCTTCCTGGCTTGTGGACAGTGAACTTCTTGTTGCGTCTTCACATGGCGAGAATGGAGATTGGAGAGAGGCAGAGAGTGCCACAGAGAACTGCCTTAAAAATGCCCCATTTTCACCCCCCAAAGACCCTTCACACACCATCCTCTTACTTGTCCTTCATTCATCTACCTTCTGGCCAACTAAACTGTGAATTCTACTCGATCCTCAGTCGTCCTAACCCATACCTACCACCCAGCAAGTGTTTAGCATATTTGCTGAACCCAAACATAAACTGCTTATGTAATCAATATCCTGTCTCACTCCTCCACCTTGGAACGGCCAATCCAAGTAAGTTTAGACTCAATTTTGACATTTGGAATATCACAACAGCCAAGACGCAGGGAAACAAACTACTTCCAAACCAGGAGGTCTAGTCTCAACAATTGTACTTAGCTGGGTGACCCTGGATAGGTCGTTTCTGAGCCTAACGGATCAACCTATAAAATCCAGACACAGCCAGTCATGCTGTAGGATACTGTGAGGGTTGAAGAAACATAATTGAGCCATATACATGCTCTTTTGTTCATAAATCATTGTATTTAATTTGCAGTTAGTTATTCAGAGATCAACATGAAATGTAAAGTAACAGTCAAGCATACTACAAGAGACTTCCACCTTTTAAAACATCCTAAGGAATAAAGCCTCAGTAACATCTAAAAGCAACATAGGGGTAAAAGCTGTAATGAGATATCCACCACCCTCCCTCCCGGAAGACCTTCACTGCTCGCTGCTCCAACACATGGATGTTGGTTCCCACAAGAAGGTGTAATTTAATAATCTTTGAATTGCTGAGGCCTGTGTATTTTTAAACCTGAAGGTTCAATTAACAGCTAGAGTTCAATCACTCTGGTAGCGCTTGTAATTTTAGACAATTACTTTCCCTGTGTGGAAACTTTGGACCTAAAGGACTATGCATTTTAAGGCACGTTTGTACTACATTTCTGCATCCTTTTATAAACACTCAGTGTTTTCAAAGACCGCAATTGTTCCTCCTCAAAAAAGGGATCTGACAAAGTTAAAGTGTTTTCTCTTATTAAATAACACTTCTCATGGCTCTTGATTACCAGACTCAAAATTAGATGTCACTCCCACCAGCGAGTATCTCCAGTTCTCTACTTGAGGCACAAACAATCCTTAGACATGCTGATGATCCCTATTTCTTTCCTCCACAAAATGTACATTTTCTTATTGCTCATCCTTGCTTATGTAATGTTCTTTTTCTCTAAAATGTGACTACATAAAAATGATCAGTCATAATTCACTGTTACTCTGAAGTTTTGTTTATACCAGTAAAGAAAAACGAAACCTTTTAGTACATTTAGAGACAGTTTATTTGTAATAAACTTATAGATTTCAGCTGACTCAATAGAGCAGCGGCAGCACGCTGCGCAGATGGAAGGAATTTCTTTTAAAATGATATCCTTGATTAAACTTACAGGAGCTGAAGTAGAAGTGAAAAACTTAGATGGCTAGTCATCAGGAAAATTGCACTAATCACTTTATTTGGGTAAATTGAGTATTTTTCTGAAAAGCAGTTCAGAGAAAAGACCACCCCTGGACAAGTGTAATTCCCACAACTTGTACTTATCCAACTAATAGCAAATCACTAACTTGATAAACACATAATTGCAGGCATAGCTCAACTGCCTTTAGAACACACGGTTTGAGAAATACTCTAATTTGTGCTTGGGAAATACACTGTGCAACCTTTATCCGATATTCTACAATATCAGTGCCACTGAAAATATCCAGAAAGGCTATTTCACATTCAATTAAGTACACTATCTTGTTAAGGTTAACTGGATCACCTAACAACTTAATATAAATTATACTGAGATGGAATAAAAGAGCATTTGGCCAGTTATAAAAGGTAGAGTTAAGGTTATAACTCAATCAACCTGAGGCTGGTTGTATAATTTAATTTCCTTCCAATCTGTCTCCTTCCCTGTTCTGTACTTGTAAACTACAAAGTATCAGTAGGTGATCAAGGAATTTTAGTCCTTTGACTTAACCTATGGTTCCATCACCAATCACTTGCTCAAAGGAAAGGAAAGAAAAGCCCACAGGCCCTGTCTTGATACAGGATGCCAACTACTTATGCAGAAAAGAAATGATAAAGCAACACAGTTTTCTACTAGGAAACACCCTTCTCAGGGATTGCAATTTAGTAACTATTTCAAGTACCACCTAGGTAAAAACTATTCCAAAGATGGGAGGTCGGAGATAGCTTAGTGGTAAAAAGTATGTGCTTGCTAGGTAAGAGACCCTGGGTTCAATCCCTGGCATCCCTCCCCTCCCCATGGTGACAGTCTCCATCATCCTGAAACAACATTTTAACACATAGACAGACAGACAGACAGACAGACAGTTTACAGCCCAGTGAGGGGAATAAGGCGAGTGTTCCATTATATCAACCGTTAACATAGGGAAGGATATACTCCTAAAGGAGGTACATACTATGGAGATCTAAAATGAGTTTGAGAAATAGGGCACAGAGTCGGAGGAAGAAATGCTATTTCACATGAACAGAGCTAGGACTCTTTAGAAGTGAGAACCAGAGAATAAGATTTACAAAGCAGGAAATTCATACTTCAAATTTCCAGATACTTATAATAATGGTAGGTACTATATAACACACTTGGAAGCAGATGTGGAGGGGTTTCTTTAGTTTTTTTTTTTTGTTGTTGTTGTTTGTTTGTTTGTGGTGTGGGGGATCGAACTCAGGGCCTTGTGCTTGCAAAGCAAGCACTCTAACCACTGAGCTAAATCCCTAGCCCCCAGGAGTTTCTTTAGTAAAGCAGAAGTGTACAGAAAACATGAGGAAAGGTGGGCTTAGACAATCTTTTGAGAAGATTCCTACAATTTAAGCAAGATCAGTGCCATTTTATTTTCATAAAGGTAAAACTTTCGTTATCTAAAAGTCCACAAAAGTGGTAGATCCAGAGCAAAGAGAGAGAAACTGGCCATAAGAGAAAATGAGACAAAGAGAAAAACTACTGTGTGCTAGATAGATAGATAGATAGATAGAGAGAGAGACAGACAGACAGACAGACAGAGATATAAACTGATAGGATTTTCCTCTTCACCTTTTTAAATATTTTCTTCAAAATAAAAACAAATGAACAAATGAGGGCAAAAAAAACCTTCTCATATTTCTGAGTTGATACTGAGAACTCTTAAAAACATAATCTTTGCTTTATTTTTCTAAGTTTAACTATTTTCTAAGAAAAGGTGCATCTAAGAATATATTCTTTTTTTTTTTTTTTTTTTTTTTGGTGCTGGGGATCGAACTCAGGACCTTCTGCTTGCAAGGCGAGCACTGTAACCACTGAGCTAAATCCCCAGCTAAGAATATATTCTTTAAGCACTATTTCCTTGAAACTAAGTATTCCAGAGATTCAAGTTAGAAGATTTCTACTGAATTGTACTAATTTTAAAATAATCAGATCTTTGCAAATTTTTCACTTTAATAGGATGACAGAACTGTAATGACCAAAAATAAATACTAGGAACATTTATTGTTTCAGATTATGTCCTCCTGTGCCAGAATATGTGAGGAGACTGAAGAGAGGGAGGGACAGGACTCAATTTTTACCCTCGAAATGTAATAATTTCACTCTCAATATTCCCACAGTCTTATAACATCCTTTCTCCTTCGTTTTGCTGGTCTTCATGCTTCTTGTCACTTACCTCATCCTATTTCCATTTCTTTTTTCCTCCCTCTCCATAAGAAACTAAATGTGGCAGCTGCCAAAAACCCACTTAGTTCTACTTAGGTACCTCCCTTAGCATATACATTTCCTCAGGTCTTAATTCATAAAAATAACACATGGTCCAGGTATGATTGAGTCTCACGCATAGGACAAAATTCTGGGCTCACTGTGCATTTTAAAGGGATCAAACTCAGAGATAAATTTACTCCAGATTTAGTGCAAACTTATTTTCTACAACTTCCAATTTTGACATCAACCATTTAATACCTCAAAAGAAAAGAACTTCAAAGCCTTATGGGGAATCTAGTTTCATAAACAATCTTACCCACCCAACCCCACACAGTTTCCACAGTGACGAAACTTTTCACATAACCGGGACTGGATTTGGTAAATATCAACATTAGGTAGGTTAAAAAGAAATACGCTCACTTTTAAAAGGTAGGATAGGATGGTTTCCCCCGATATCCACACAAAAAATGAAAATCTCTGTAGGTAACATCTCTGGCTGAAAAGAACACTAATTACAAAATAAGTATATTTGACTCTTAAATATCCAACACAATAACAAGAAAGCATGACATTGCAGAAAAAGTTGAAGAACAAAAACATGAAGTAAAATATCTAGATACTCCATCAAAATAGGACAAATATCATTAATTTGCTCTCCAATGTCCCCACCGACACTCAGCTCGGGATATAAGAAACCTGAGGTGTGACACAGTGATGTAGATTTCATATATGTTAATTCACAAAATGAGTTATCGCACGAGCCTCTTTTCCTGATTATCAACCTTTTCCATGTATTTCAGAGTACTTCTTGTGCACAGGGATGACACAGAGGTCCCAGGATGAGATGCCTTCCCTGGGATGCTGAGCTAGTGAGGAAGTTGCTTAGGCCAATAACAATATTATAGATACAAAATGGGAAGATTAATAACCCCTCTCATCTCTTCCCAGGGAAAGTGTTCAGTTCTCAACTTTCCTCAAAATAACTTCCTGTCATAATAACTACGGATTTGTTGAGGTTTTCCTTACTGCTTTGAGTATCTCCTTCCACCTATTTGCACACAATTTCATTGAACAAAAAGTAATGTCACCATTGGTCCACCGATTCCCGCCTTCCCCTTGATTACAGAAATCAAGCAGCATACTTCCTTACGCCTCCTTCTAACATTTGGTTCCAGTATTCCATTAAAAATGGAGCAAATCTTTTTTTTTTTTGTCTTAAGATTTTCATCAACTTTAAAACTGTGCTGGAAAATATCTTCTAGACAATCTGAGGATTTTAAGCACTTGATATTTATTTCCCATTTTTTCCCAACTTATAGACTTGTTATGGTTTAGATATAAAATGGTCCTAAAAGTCTCACGTGTGTGCAAAGCGGCTGAACCATGAGGGCACCGTGCTCATTGGAGGATTCGTCCTCTGAGTTCAGTATCTGAAGGGGCTGCTAGGCAGTGGGGTTTGTATGGAGGTGGGGCCTCGCTGGCAACCTCAAAAGGTGCATTCTTGTGCCCAGCTCCTCCCTTCTCTGCTTCCTGGCTGCCCTGGCGTGAGCAGCTGTTCTCTGCCAAGACCTTCCACCATGATGTTTCTGCCTTGAAGCCAGCTGACCGTGTGAGAATAAACCTCTTCTCCTTTTGTGCCGTGGTTGTGGTGCTGGGTATTGGCTTCCAGCGACAGGAAAACGACTAGGAGAAGGCATTATTGCATTATAAATATTGTCAGTACTTTTTAAAACCCTCAAGATATTGTTGAGCATATCCCATATTAATCTAAGTTTTAGCAGCCCTTGACCAACACCTTTTGCTGTTTTTCCCGTGGAGCAGCTCAGATCTTCCATCCAGGATCACTGTCTTTACAACATTCAACTTCCAAAATTTTCTTCTGGAAGATTTCCAGGAGGCAAACTCTCGGCTCTTGTTTTAGTGAGTGTTTCAACATCATTCTTTAAAGATTTTTCCACCTCTAACAACTCCAGACTGGTACATATTTCCTTTTAACACCGAAGATGCCATTTTGCTGCGTTCTGGCTCCACTGTTGCGAGTGAGAAGCCGCCTGCCTTTCTGTGGGTGTAATCAGTGCTTGTGTCTGCTCCCTGTTTGCTTTCAGGAATTTGGGGTGCGGGAGCTCACTGGGATGAAACGGGGGCCGGCACATGCCAGGCCAGTGCCTCATCACTGAGCTACACCCCAGTACCCAGCTTTTTCTTTGTACTCGGTGTCCTGCAGTCTCTCTGTGTTGTACTTGGTGGCGCTGTTTATATCGATCCTGTTTAGGATTCACAGGGCTTTTTGAATCTATATATTGGTATCTTTTTATCACTTTTAGAAACTTTCTAGCCATTATTTCCTCAAATATTTCCCCTGTCCATTCTTTTTTCTTCTCCCCTTCTCAGACTCTGATTAAGCAAGTGGTAAGTGTTTTCATTCTGCCCCGTGAGCCTCAATCTCGCCTCTGTCCCTTCTCTCGTACCGCACACTGTAGAGGTCGGCACGGTAAACTATGGCCCATTGGCCAAATCCAGCTCATGACCTTTTTTGAATAGCCTATAATCTAAAGATGGTTTTCATACTTGTAAAAGGTTTATGGACGCAAACTGAAAACAAGGACATTTATCCCACAGAGATCCACAGAGCCTAAAATATTCCCTTTGGAGAAAAGTGTGTGTTGGCTTCTGTTTTAATTTCTTCTTACTCATTTTCTTCCTAATTCTTTCTAGGGTGCTACCAAATATGCTGTTCAATCCTTCCTTAGAACTTTTTATTTGATACGATATCTTTAATATCCAGAAATTCTATTTAGTCACTTCTTACCTGGGCTATGCTGCATTTTATAGTTTAGTGTTTCCTACAGATAGCCGATGTCTAGTGTTCTTTTTTTTTTGGTGCTGGGGATCCAACTCAGGGCCTCATGTTTGTGAGGCAAGCACTCTAACCAGTAAGCTAAATCCCCAGCTCCTAGTGTTCATTTTTAAAGAATATAGTCAACATGGTTGTTTGATAGTCTATGTCTAGTTGTCCTAGTAACTTCAATCTTTGTTGTTTATGCCTGGCATCCTTCCTTACATTGCTAACTATTTGAGATGGCTTTTTTCTCATGCTTTACTATTTGTGAAAGTAAATTTATTCATTTGCCCTTAAGATAAAAGCACCCTGTACCAACAGTGCCTGCTTTAGCTTCAGAGAACCGCAGCGCTGGAGGGTTGCTGACCACTCAGGTGAGGAGAAGCCCGGCCTCAAATCCACAGGAAGCCTGGTTAGCTGCTGGCCCACCTCGCCTTGTGAGTGAGGCCCTTCGAGGCCACCAGCTCATGGTGAGGACTCCCCAGGCCGTCACTTCTACCCCTCCCTGCATCCTTGTTAAGGTGGAAGCTGAGAAGCCCATCCGCCGGTGTCCTCTGCACAAAGTGTGTCGGTAGCCAGGGCTCCTTGGGCTGCTGCTCCAGGGTCCTGCCCTTCCTTCTGTTCACCCATCTTCTCTTTGATGCATTTTAGAATCTGTATTTTAAATAGTTTATTCAATAGTGGTATTTATTTCAGCAGGAGGGTAACTAGCCTACCATTACTGGAAAACAAATCCAGGTTCAAGTTTTAAATTACATTGTTGCCATTTAGAGAACTGGGAGCTCTTTTCATTTCAATGCTGAGAAGCTGATTACCCAGGACAACAACTAAGGCAGCAGAGGAGGTGGCTGGGAACATGCTCTTCCACGTGGCCCTGGGGGGTTTTCAGGTACCTACTGACTACCTCTAGGCTTGTCTTCCTACCAACAGCATGAAATTTCCCTATACCACATCGGAATCTTGCTGAAAAACCAATGTTAGTTATCAATGCAACTTTAAATCCTATAATTTCTAAAGAAAGACACAGTTTCGTTTTATTCTTCATTGTTCAAGAACTTAAAACAGGCACATTTCCTAATGAGATTGCTTTCAAGTATCCTAAACACGCTGCTCACTAAGGTAAACACAGGGCTGGCCACATCCTGGCCACACTGAGGCTAAGTGCGTGCATCCACAGTCTCTCCTCTACGATGCCAAATCTCTCCTGATGGCACTGAAGCCGTCAGGGCCCTGACCACACCTTCCATGAGGAGCCGTCGGTGCGATACTTCTCCACTCCTTTCCCTCCAGGCCACCCCACGTGTTGCTCTGTCCCTCACTATCTAGAGAGAAGCTCACAAAACCATCCCTCACATATAAGCAAATATTCCTGAACAATTCTGTTCTGATCTAGTGACCACGGCGCATCACTCCCAACTCCCCTATTCTATTTTAAATTAAAAAAAACACTTACCGAAGACTTTCAGGTTATAAAGGAATGCCAGTTATACCATACACCAAAGGTGCAAAACTAGAAATCTAAGTAAAATTAAACACAAGACTTATACCATCACTATATCAAATTCTTAAATGTAGTAAGAAATCTCCTGGAAGCAGTCTGTATGTCCATCAACAGATGAATAGATTTTTTAAAAAGTAGTATTTACACACAATGGAGTACTACTCTGCCATAAAAAGGATAAACTTGAGTCATCTGTAGGAAAATGGCTGCATCTTGAGATCATAATGTTAAGTGATCTAAATCAGACATGAACGCTTAAATATCACATGGCTTCTCTTGTAGAAGAAACCAAAAGCATAAATAAAGAGCAAAATAAAAGACATCAAATAGGAAATAGCGAGATGGATCTTTTACAAGTGGTAAGAGGACCAAGAGATAGTGGGGAGGAAGGCAGGCTAAGGAGGTGAAAAAGAGAATTAAGATGTGTTCTTATGTACATGTATCAACTCCCCATGAGGAACGTAATCATTATATACTGTGACATGTACTAATATTAATAAAAAAAAAATTTTAAGAAAAAGAAAGAAATCTCCTTTCAAACTGCTACTTCAGTGCCCGTGCATGTGCATATGGTCATTCAGCTCCTAAACATGTTTTTATAAGACGGACACCTAGCCGTGAAATTCACCACTGTGTTCACCAATGCGACACGCTTATATGTTGGGGACCTATACATAATTTGCAGACCAGCAATCAATTTCTACATTATGTAAATTTGTAACATAAAATACAGGAATGCGTAAATTAGCTAACATCAATAATGTGTCATTAGTTGGCAGCAGTCATAATCAAATAGAAAAGATTTAGCATATTAAATTCTAACTGTACGTAAGCATCACAGCACCAATTCCTACCTTGCACAATGACAGGAAAGTTCTCCCTTCTCACCCTGTACCCTCTCTTACCCATTGTGTGTATTTTAAAGGTAAGACTGATAAGGCAAGCTTAGAGAAAAAAACAAAAGAAGCGCTGTGATTCTTAAAATAATCTTCCCAGAACAGCTCTCATTTTTCTAGTGCTGCATTTAGAAACAAAAACCATGGGAAAAAATTTAAACTTACGTAGTTCAGTACATTTCATGACAGAACTCTGACAAAAGTTATAAATTAAATAAATTTATAAATAACATAATAACCAACCAAATCAAGGGAACACCAAATGAAGATCAGGTCAGCAAATGAGTACAGTATCTAGTTTTCATCTCTGACTGAACTAAAGAGTTTTATCAGCTAAATCAGATTTTTGTCTTATTTACCAAACTCTTCAAATCATTTCCTAGTCATAAAATGATCCTGTCAATTCTCAAAGGAGAGAACTGAAATACAGAACATTCATCATCCCTCGTGGACTCAGTACAACAGCAAATCTCACAATTTAAATAAATTGAGTTACAAAAATAACCACTAGAGTCAAAAGTTAATAGCTGACTTCTATAAATGTGATGGGAATACCAAGGAAAACATTTAAATTTTGATCTATTAGACAAGGATAAAAATTGTATATGGTAAGGAAACGAAGCTACTTAAAATATTTGGTTTGGCGATACAGTAATTGTATTTTCATACAAATAAATGCAGAAGGGTTTTTCCCTCCTTGAATCTCTTTGTGGAGATTTATCAATTGAATTCTGTCAACTACTAAACTCTAATTAAACTGTACAGTAAGCTATTTATATGTCTGCAATAATTTCCTTTTCAAGGTACACCGAACCTCAGTTTTATTCTGCAAAATCATTTTCAATTACCTATTTAATCTCCATGTTATTGCTTAAATTTCACCTGCACCACCCTGGGGCCCAGATCCTGGCTAGAGATTTTGGCAGCAGCTGCCACGCATGTCAAAGGCCTGTTATTATGTTCAATGGGAGCCACATGGACTTGGTCTGCCCCAACAATTTGTATCCTATGACCTAATTCAACCCGTAAGATTTTGCAAAAAAACTTTTAAGGGACAAAAGGTGACTCCTGGTACTCATAAATAAATGATTCAGAATCAAAGCATTCTAGAAGTCCTAGCGCCATTTTAGATCATCAAATAGGACACTATTAGGAACCTGGGACTCTGACAAGCTAAGTGACACCAAATACTGCTCTTAAAATTCAGACTCCAGTAAGCAGCCACTAAAGTATGGAAATAAAGAATTCATGTTCAAACATCTAGAAACCACTTCATCCACACAGAGAAAAAAGTGGGCAGGTCAGCAAAAAGGTATGTAGGGCATACGGGGTCCAAGATTCTTGAAAAAGAAATCATGTTTCAAGCATTGATAACATAATTCTTCATTCTGGCCCCAACAGACCTGTAATAAATCAGGATGAAGTTACCTGCTGCACACTTTTCCCCTGAGCAGCCAGGAAGCAGGACCATTAAGTTAAATTAAAAAGTGATGCAAGTAGATGACAGAGAACTTGACATTTTCCTTCCTACTGCATTAAAGATTGGGCATTGTGTTTTAATGGGGATATGGAGCAATAAGAATTTGCACTCACTCCTGGAGAATATGATTATAATAGACCCATTTTGGACAGAAATTGGGCGATACATAGTAGCATTGAAGATGTAACGGAGTGGCTTAAGTTCTGCTTCTAGGCAGGCCTCTGAGAAACTCCTGCACATGTACACAAGGAATAACACCTGTGAAAATATAAAAAATGAAAGACAATCCAACATGTCTACTACCAAGTTAAAATACCACACAATTATTTAGAGCTTATCCACCTACACAAAGAAAGGCCAAGAACCACGGGCGAAAAAATGCAGACTGGCTACATGTAGTGGCAAACATCTGTAATCCCAGGCTCTTAGGAGGCAAAGGCAGGAAGATCACAAGTTAGTTGTAGACCAGCCCAGGGAAATTAGCGAGACTCCCTACAAAAATAAAAAGGGCTGGGGATGCAGCTCAGTCCTTCCTAGGTTCAATCCCAAGAGGACAGAAAAATACAAACAAAACAAAAACAAAAATGCAAAGATAAAAAATGGTCACATTAACATGAAGACAAAATATCCAAAACAACTTCATCTGTATTTTAAGACACATACACTGCACAAGTATGCTAAATGTGTAAGACAGGACAGTGGGTTTCTCCAAAACAACGGGACAGTGGAGATCAAAAGGGCTTCACTTATCCCTAATTTTTTCAACGACTATTTCAAAGACTATTCAGACATCTGTTGTAACTCCTTGTGACTGCTGCTTCTCTTGTATGTCCGACGTAGACAGCTGTAGCATGGTGCTATTTATTACACTTGACTCTTTTCCATTTTACTCCTCCCAACCTTTATCTGTTGCTTCCTGCTCTGGGCATGCTGGAGCTAGCACATCAGTAAGAAGTTAAAAGGTCTAGCACAGGGATGCATCTACCTCATACTTGCTTTCTATAACTCACACTTTCTAAAAGAGTATTTCTATCACCTCACCCTGAAAAATGATGAGTGATACGGGCTTTGCTAGCTGTACATGGCCAGTTTAAGACAATTCATCCTACTGCAGGATCCAAAGTTTGTTGTTGAGTGTGGTTAACGATAAATGAATGCTAAAATTTTTGGTATCCAATAAGATTATATGCTTTTTCCTTTTATCTGTTAATGAAGTTAAATATATTAATAGGGTTTTTTTTTTAAAGAAAACAGAATGCATGCTTTCTTACATTATTGGATGTGGTTCACTGGTGTTTTATTAAACAATTTTCCCTGCAATTTTACTTTGTCATCTTGTATCTGCTGGTGTTAGTCTGAGGGTTATATTAGTGTCAAACTACATTAACAAGTGGTTGGCTTTTCCTATTTCCTGGAAGACACTAAAAAACTGGAAATATCTGTTCATTTCGTGCTTGATAAAACTATACTACAGACATCTCAGAGTTTCTAGTGAAAAACCATAGGAAAAAGCAGGAAGAAAGTATAAACAACGACACTATTTCTTTAAAGACCATAGATTTATTTGCATTCTCTATATCTTCAAGTCTGATTCTGAAAGTTACACATTTTTCCTAAATAATTTCTCATTTCAGCTGAGCTTTATACAGTATTTGCTTACATAAAGTTGTTCATTGTACTCTCCTATTCTTCTAGTCACAACTCTACCTTTTCATTCCTAAACTCGTTTATTTTTACCGTTTTCCCCCTTGCCCCACTTGCTTATGTTTTATTTCATTAATCTTTGTGAAGATTCTGATTTTGATTTTGTTGATTTTTTCTTCCTGTTCATTTATTAACATCTTAAATTGTATGTTGAGCTCATTAAGACATTAAAATAATATAATTAGGCTACAAAACTTTTCAGGATATTCATATCCTGTGAAATTTTGAGGTACTAGGAATTGAACCTAAGACCTTTGCACTGAGCCATATCCGCAGCCTTTAGTTTTTGTTTCATTTTGTTTTGTTGTTGTTTGTTTTTTGATACAAGGGTCCATTAAGTCACTAAGTTGCCCAGACAGGGCTTCAATTCATGATCCTCCTGCCTCAGCCTCCCAGAGTACTGGGCTTACAGGTGTGCATCACCACGCCCAGGTGATATCCCATGGAATTTGATGTAAAGTATTTTTTAATCATTATGTTCTATGTATTTTCTAATTTCCAGTGTGATTTACTCTTTAACAGCAGAGTTATCTGTTAGTGTTTTTTAAATTTACTATATGATTTATGATGATTTAAACTGTATACTTAGCATCATACACTTTTCCTTTGTGGCAAGGTCAGAAAAAGAACTTTCACGCATAGTAAAGATATGATGGCTACTCCTCAGTGTAGGACAGTTGGGAATGTGCTATCATTTATTGCTATGTCTAAATCCTGGTAAGCTGCCTACGTATGAAAAGAACTCAATGTACCTGTCGATTTAACATAAACTCAAATTAAATATCCATTTCTTGGCAGTCCCTCAGATTCTACATTTCCAGCCTGGGCCCTGAAGAAGGGCTCCCACAAAGGAAGGTGGTGGGAAGAAGGCCTGTTCTGCCATCTACAAGGAAGTGACCTGAGACTGCACCATGGATGTGTTCAAGGGCACTGGTGGAGAGGGCTTCACAAAGTGGGCCCCGAAGCTCTCAGAGAGACCCAGAAATCTGCCCTGGAGGAGATGGTGGCTTCAGATGCACACAGACACTGCACCCAGCAAAGCTATCTGGGCCAAAGGAGAAAGGCGTGTCACACACGCATCTCATATTCACATGTGAGTGTCCTGAAAGTTGTACCGAGGATGAAGACACTACTGAATATAAGGTCTGTATTTTGGTAACCATTACCCATTGCCACTTTTTAAAAATCTATAGTCCACACAGATGAGAAATGCTGATTTTCAAAGCTATAAAACTATAAAAGATGTATTTCTATTTTCTTGTGTGAACATTCTCTTTCAAACTTTTTTTTTGGGGGGGGCGCTGGGGATCAAACTCAGAGCCTTCCACTAGCTAGGCAAGCACTCTACCACTTGAGCTAAATCCCCAGTCCCTCTTTCATATACTTTTTATTTTAACATCCTTTGTCAAGAGGAAAATCCATTATTTTTTAAAAGTAGAATTTCTAAATTGATGTTCCTTAGGATCAGGGTTACCAATAAAAATAGTTAATACTCAAATAATTATTTGGTCAGCAAAACAATGTATATATCCCACCTTCGTGAAAGTCCTAGTGCAAAAAAAGTATTAAAGATTGTGTCCAACTTGTAGTAGAGGAATTTATTTCTTTCTTTATAACTCTGCATCTCCTCAAATTAGCCACAGATACTTTTCTTCCAGGGTGGCTGGTAACATTTTGTTTGTGAAATGCAGCCACTGAAGACAATGTAACTAGAACTGAGTAAGATTCCATTTGATCTGGTAGGCCAGTGCTCAGTAAACAGTCCATGAGAGACAAGTCAGTAAATATTTTAGGATTTGTGGGCCAGAGGGTCTGTGTCACATACACTCAACTCTGCCACTGTAGCATTAAAGCAGTCACTGACAATACAAGAGCAAATGTGCATGGCTATGTTTCAATAAAATTCTATTTACAAAAACAGGGTGAGCTGGACTTTGTCTGTTGGCAGGATGCCTTTACTAGGGAATTAAGAATTATGTACCCTGTGCAGGCCAGTGTGGTGGCCACTAGCCACATGTGGCTAGTAGCTACCTGTGTTTCCAGGGATTAATAATCACATGTGGCTGGCAACTATGGTAATGGTCAGATAGAAAAACATTTTCGTTTCTTACTAACCCTTTATAGAAAATGTGTTGTTATTGTTGTTGTTGTTGTAGTGTCTTAGTTACTTTCTCATCACCGGGACACAGTACCTGTGACCCACATTTAAAGAAGGAAAGGCTCATTTTGGCTTACAGGTTTCAGTCCACAGGAGACTGGCTCCGAGGCAGGGCAGAGGGGAGTGACACTGGACAAGCAGCTCAGGGAAAGGGAGACAAGAGGCAGAGAGCAGGATCAAGGGAGGGGGAGGGAAATGGACCTCTTCAGGCCACACCCCCAGTGATCCGCCTCCTCCAACCAGGCTTCACCTCCCAAATCACATTCAGCTACACAGTCATCGGTGGACTAATCCACTGAGCAGTATCACACACCCGTGATCCAGTCACCTCCCAAAAGCCCCACATATGAGCACATGAGGCTTTGAGGGGACAAGGGGATATAAAGCATAACATATATCAATGATTTTGGTTCACACTGTTTTTAAATTTAACTTCTGGGTAATAAGAGGGGAAAGTATCTCAAAGAAGTATGTTAAATCCAAATGAATGCACTCAATTGGATGAAAATACTTTTTAGCAGATTTTTTTAAGAGTAGGAAAATGTATTGGGGAATTAAAAACAAAGAATAGGAATGGGGAATGGGAACAGCTCCTGAGAGGCAGGAGGGGTCTCGAATGGGTTGCCCTGGCAGGTTTAAATATAATTTAAGTAGAACTAGACCATTCTGATGGATGAAGGAGGCTGTGCAACTAAGTCAAGACTTTCCCTAAAGCCCAGCAGAGTTCGTCTCCAAGGGAGACAGAACAATTATGTTCCATATTATATTAGTTTTGGTTTTTATCTGCCAATGAACTATTCTTCGACGTGTTCTTAAAATGTACCATTAAGAGTGTTCTCATACTGGTTTTTAAAAGACAGTCAAAGAGACGTATACTCAGCAACAAGTATTGCTATCCATGGCTGATGTAGCACCACACGCCAGATATGAAAAGCAGCAAAGATCTGCACAAATGGAAAATACACTAGTGTTTCAGGTTACAAGATATGTAGCCATTGATGAGTAATTCATTTTTGCCACAAAAGCCTTGAATTCAGAATACATTAAACACAATCACAGGGTTGAGTATTTAGCTAAGTGGTAGAACACTTGCCTAGCAAGTGCAAGGCCCTAAGTTGGATCCCGAGCACCAAAGGAAAAAAAAAATGCAATCACAATTTGGAGGCGTTTTTGACAGGTAACTGTCCCTCTTAGGGGGCACAGTGTAATGTTCCGCCGCATGTGTAGATTGTGTAATGATCAACTCTCGATACACAGGTTATCTATCATCTCAAATATTTATCATATTTATGATTTGTTTGTAATGAAAACATTCAAAAATCATCACTTCTAGCAATTTTGAATAATATGATCCAATGTTGTTGACTTCTGTGTGAAAGAACACCAGGAACTATTCCTCCTGCAATGCAGGGCCCACACCTGTCACCCGACCTCCCGCCTGCTCCTCCTTCCACAGCCCCTAGTGACTGCCACACTGCTCTCCAGGTCTGAGAGCTGGGCTGTCTTTGGGTTCCACAGACAGGTGAGATGACCGTACTTACATTTCCAGCACTTCTACTGCCTGTACAAACTGGTAAGTGCTTTTCATTCATCAACAATAACTACAGTTAAAATGGCAGAATTTACCTGGAGGGCAAGAAGAAGATGAGTGTACGAGTGTGTGTGTGTGTGTGTGTGTGTGTGTGTGTGTGTGTACATACATATACGTAATCTTTATGTAAGAAGGTATATTTCTCTTGACCTAGGATCCTTCTAGGAATGTACAGAAGAAAAAAAAAATAAGGCATGTTTCCACATATGAATGGTCAGAAACAGCCTCAATGGCCCCAAACAAAGGATTAAATAAATCACAAAAATATATAATGGAATCAATGTAGGTCTCTAAACTGGAACTGTAACTATATATTTGGTAATTTTATTCTATCTAGAGATAGAATGCAGGTCAAGAGAGGGAAAAAACTAGGTTAACAAGACTGTGTAACTGCATATAATTCTATTTTTTGAAAAATTACTTTATACATATATATACATATATATACTGTACATATGTATACACAATTATATTAGTGAATGAAGAGTTAAAAGTGTATAAAAACTATAGGCTTCTACTTGCCCAGAAAAAAAAAAAAAAAACAATTTGCAGTCCTAGACATATTTTTCATTTTAGTTCTCTGGGTAGTGAGAGTCCAATACACTTTTTAGTTTTCTTCTTTCTCATCTATCATTTTCCCAACATTCCATGGATTTGGTAATTTTTATAAGGTAAATGAGATTTGAAGTTATTAGAGTGCCAAAAATACCTAAATTATCCTCAGAACGAAGCTTGATGGCTATTGTCCCATTAATCCAGTAAACTACACCAAAGGTTCTGTCTTAGATCCATCTTGGACTTCATTCCAAATAAAGCACGTCCAGCTCTACACAAGTGACATATAGAGGAACCACAGTGCTTGGAAACTTGACCACAGAATAAACTTCACCAATGAGGAAACTTCACAGACTGAGGCCTCCGATGTAGTAATTTCACTCTTATAGTTCCCTGGGGCTTCATGGTCACAGCGAAGCATACTGCTATTTCAGCCTATGAGCTGCCATCACTGTGGACATTAACCATTTTTATGATACACCTTTATGATATACCATTTAATTACTGATTTTTTTCACTTAGGAAAGCAACAGTGCTAAGTCAGAGGTTGACAGCCTGCCTGCCAGTTATCTGTGCCCATCTTTCTCTATGATTTGAGAGCTTTCAAAGACACCATCAGTCCCTGAGGGGGACAAAGACCTCTGAGTTCCCCACACTTCCCCATCAAGGCTGGATTCCATGACATAGATTATCTGCCATAAATAACCCCCCTATGGGAAGGATGTGTTAGGTAGCTACAGGAGTAGAACGAAAGCCCACTACCCACCCATCTCAGCCACCTTCTCCTCACCAGGACACAACACCCAACCCTCACAGATTAAGGGAGGACAGGTTTCTTTTGGCTTACAGATTCAGACCATGTTCAGTAGGCTTACAGTTTCAATCCATGTTCAGTAGGCTTAACCATAAAAATGGCACAGTGGAAGGGTCTGGGCAGAAGAAAGCCACTCGCATCATGGTGGCCATGAAGCAGAGAGAGAAGGGAAGAGTTGGGAGGGAGACAGACCCGTCCAGGTCTCACCCCAGTGGCCTGTCCTTCTGCCTGACCCCACCTCCTAGTAACAAGTCAGCTATGTTGTCCTCATGATTCAACCACCTTCCAGAAGCCCTGCCTATGAGTGTGTGCGACCTCTACATCTAAATCTAAACCGTAACAGCACCTCAGTTTTGTGAAATGTGTAAACAAAACTATGTTACATTATTAAGAGTCTGGTACATTATGTTTACATTAGGATTGATTCAGCTAATTATTTCAAGATTATGAGCAACACCTCCCACTTTCAGCTAACAGAGAAATAGTAATAAAATAATATTCACTTTATTGGTTGAATTAAAAACCATGGTTCACTATGCACTGTAGAAAAATAAAGTTACCTATTAACTTGTTCATAAGGATACAGAAACTGATCAACATGTTAACCTATGACTTAAGTTTCGGCAAAACTTGCTGAAAACTTTGTCTTCTCCATTCTTCACCCTCACATCCAGGCCAGTCATTTATCTCTACAATGTCCCCACATAGCTCTTGACAAGGTCACCAACAACCTCCACATGGCTAAACCCAAGAATTACTTCTCACTGCACCCCAGCAGCATTTAATATAGCTTTGCCTCCATTTCTTCTTACAAGATTTTGTTCTGGTTGGTTTTCAGAAAGCCAAGCTCTTGTCTCTGCACCTACTTTAGCAGCCCCAGGGCTGAATTCCAAAGACCTCTCTGTCCATTCTAGTCAGTTGTGGGGTCTCACTCAGTCTCCTGGATTTTAAAATGCTACATTGACTATTCCCAAGTATTCCTTCCACCATAGACCCAACCACTCAACTGCTCTGGGGACATCTAAGAGTAACCTCAACCCTAAAATGCCCAGAAAAGAATCCTGATTACCCCATCATACCTGTTCCTTCTATGTTCTTCCTTTTTTTTTTTTTTTTTTTTTTTTTTTTTTTTTTTGTGCTGGGGATCGAACTCAGGGCCTTGTCCTTGCACGGCAAGCACTCTAACCACTGAGCTAAATCCCCAGCCCTGTTCTTCCTTATCTTAGAAATGATAACTTGGTCCTTTCAACTGCTCAGATCCAATCTCTTAGAATCTAATCCTTTTTCTACCCCACACTCAATCTAATAGCAATTCCTATCAGCTTTACCATCAAAATGGTGTGTAGCCAGAATCGTACCAGCTTTACCAATACTGCCAGCACCCTGCCCCAACCTTCCCCCATCTTCTCTCTTACACTCACTGAGCACGAAGCAGCTGGAGGGCTCACGCCTGCTGCCTTTGCCTCCTTGTGCTGTCTACTCGCTCCGGCAGCCAGATACCCCCTTAAGGCGCATGAGATCGTGTCATCCTTCTCAGAGTCCACCAAACATGCCCTATTGAGGTTGTTTTTTTTTTTTAATTAGTGCATGTTTTGTAGTACATAATGTTTACATTTCTCGTGGGGAGTTGGCACATGTACATGGTATACCTTGATTCCTTTTTATCATCCCCTTTGCCTTTCCTCCCTTCCCCTCGCCACTGATTTCCTCATCCCCTTCTTTTTTGTACATGTTCGCAATACATAATGTTTACATTTCTTGTGTGGAATTGGTACACATACACAACACATCTTTATTCCTTTTTTCACTCCCTTTACCTCCCCTACCTCCATCTCTTGATCTGCTTCCCTTCTGAGAAAATTCTACTTCTCTGCTTCCTATTATCCATCTTTATACTTCATAAAGTATAAAGATTTATACTTTTTATTGCCGTATGTTTGCAGTACATAATGATCACATTCATCATGTGGAATTTTCACATGTGTATAACACATCTTAATTCTTTTTTTGTCGCCTTCGCCTCCCAAACCTTCTTCTCCTCCCCATTTGCAAAAGCTCTGTTTCCATTTTTCTTCAGTTTGTTTTTTTTTTCCTTTAAATATCATTTCCTGGCGCTCCTCCTGGCCGACCCACCGGCAGGCGGCGGCGGCCCGCGAGGGGGCGGCGGCTCAGGGCTTTGTGGCCGCTGCCGCCCGGCGCTCCGGAGCCCGCGGCCCCGTCAGCCGCTCTGCCCGCGCGAGGAGCCCAGGCCGCCGCGCTCGCGCCTCGCCGGCCCCTCCCGGTCACCGCGGCCGCCGCTGCAGGATAGCTAATCGCCCGAAGAAACATAGTGGAAAATGCAAAACAACGAAATTATAAAACCTGCCAAATACTTCTCAGAATTGGAAAAGAGCATCTTGCTTGCTTTAGTAGAAAAGTATAAATATGTGCTGGAATGTAAGAAAAGTGATGCATGGACTATCGCCCTTAAGCAGCGTACCTGGCAAGCACTTGCCCACGAGTACAACTCTCAGCAGAGTGTATCGCTGCGGGATTTCAAACAGCTGAAGAAGCGCTGGGAGAATATCAAGGCTCGGACCAAAAAAATTATGGCCCATGAAAGGAGAGAGAAGGTGAAGCGGAGCGTCAGCCCACTGCTGAGTACCTGTGTCCTAGGGAAGGAGAAGATCGCTGGCATGCTGCCCGAGCAGCTCTACTTCCTGCAGAGCCCGCCGGAGGAAGAGCCTGAGTACCACTCTGATGCTGCTGCCCAAGAATCATTTGCTGTTTCAAATATAGAACTGTGCGATGATGAGAAAGAGTTCATACATTTTCCAGTATGTGAGGGGACCTCTCAACCTGAACCCTCGTGTTCAGCTGTCAGAATAACAGCCAATAAAAACTACAGGAGCAAAACCTCTCAGGAAGGTGCTTTAAAAAAGATGCATGAGGAAGAACACCATCAACAAATGTTCATCTTACAACTGCAGCTGATACAAATGAATGAGGTGCATGTGGCCAAAATCCAGCAGATAGAGCGAGAGTGTGAGATGGCAGAGGAGGAACACAGGATAAAAATGGAAGTGCTCAATAAAAAGATGTATTGGGAAAGAAAACTACAAACTTTTACCAAGGAATGGCCTGTTTCCTCATTTAACCGGCCCTTTCCCAATTCACCCTAAGACTTCGGGGGTGGTTCCCTTGTAATTAATCTGTGTTGGCAAAGTCTGGAACATGAACTTGTGGTCAGTAACCTGTAACAGCTACAACTAGGAAAATTAGAGTGGTAGTAGTCACTTATTTAAAAATACATTCAGGTAAACAGCTGCACCCTATGTATCCCTTCAAGTGGCAAAGAAGCTGTTAGAGTCTTCTGAAACTTATCACTATGAGTGCTATAATTCTGAATGTAATGTCTCTTAATTAGAATTCATACAAGAAAAAAAAATAAATATCATTTCCTTTCCTTCCCTCTCCCCTCCCCCATCTTTTGTTCCACTTCCCATTTGAAAAAGTTCATCTTATTTCTTAATACATATCCTTTATTTTGCTCCTTATTTTTACTTTAGGTTTCTCACATAGGAGAAACAATGAATATTTAAACTTGTGAGTCTGATATATACAATGGAATAGTACTCGGCCACAAAGAAGGATAAAGATTTATATTTTACACTTTGAGTTTCTCATATAAGAGAGACCATGCGATATTTAAACATGTGCATCTGATTGATTTCCCTGAACATTATGGTCTTAAGGTGCATCAATATTCCTACAAACAACTCATTTATCCTTCTTCATGGCAGAGTAGTACTCCATCAGGTATAAATACCATATTTTCTTTATCCATTCATCTGCTGAAAGACATATGTCTGCTTCCAAGAGATTTAGCTATTATGAGTTTTGCTGCTGTAAACATGGGTATGCACGTATCACTGTAGTATGATGTCTTTAACTCTTTCAAGAAAATAACTACAAGGGAAAGAGCTAGATCAAATAGAATTTCTAGTTTCAGTTTTTTGAGAAATCTTCACACTGACTTCCAAAGTAGCTGTGCTAGTTTACATTTCCACCAACAATGTAGACTTATCAGGCTATTTCTCAGACTTTCCCTGCCATTTTCTCCCTTTCCTGTGCCTCTCTGGGCCCAGATTGTTCAAAGAAATAGGGAATACCGGGGTCTAGGACCTTTGCACTTACTGGACCATCTGCCTGAAACATGGCTTCCTCAGACACAGAGTGATGATACTGCTGACCAGCCAAACCAGAGCACTCAGGGAAGTCACTGGGGATGCTCTTAAGATTATTCCAGGATCACGGGGGTAAACGGAGACTGTCCCAGGCAGAGTGGGAAATGCAACCTCCTATCCAAACATCCCTGAGCCCCTTTCCTGCAAGATGCACAAACATAAGGATGTGAAGGGACCTCCCCAATCATTCCACACAACATTTAACCTCAACACTCCCTGCTATCCAAGTCCCTCCATTCTGCTTTGTATTCCTCAATAACACTTACTACTAGCATGTAAGAAAAATGTTTACCAGTCTGTTCCTCCTTCAAATTTAAGTACTTTCAAAAGCTTAAAGGAAAAAAATGCTTCAAGGAATTACTGTTTGGACATTACTAAAATAATTAAGGAAAAAGTTATTCAGCCCATATTTCTAGCATACCAAAATGTTGATGATGTTGAAAAGCAAGTTAGAGTTCCAGTAAATATCATCTTTCATGCACATCACCCCATATTTGGCATTCTACACTGAGGTCATTGTGAGAATTTTCAAAATCATGATGAAAAAGAAGTAAGTTATTCCTCTGGTGCTGATCTTGACCATTACAGGGGAGATGGGCCTCCTCCTTTACTATATATTATTCTGAAAACCAAAATGACCATTGATTGAAAAATAAATCCACAGCCTTGGGAAACTGGATCCTAATGTATCTCAAAAACTTACAGCGATCAACCCAACTGAAAGCTTACTGAACAACCGGAGAAGATCCAAGGGTGGCCGAATGACCAGTCCTTGACTCTTTCTTTCAAAGAGTATGAATTTAGTGGACAGCTGTTGCTGAAACTAGATTTTGAATACCAGGTACCAGATACTTGTCTACCAAAACTAGATTTTGGAAATGCTTCTGCTACATTTTTAGGGTTTGTCTATATCCTCTGTACTCTGGATAAGGTACAGTATTATAGATAATATACAAATAAACACATAGTCCAAAACTAAGTTTCTGCTTATTGCTGTAAATTTGAATTGCGCTTATTAAAACTTTTATGTTTATGATGCCTCAATGTTTCCCTTGAAATGTATAAAGCTTTGTAAATTGGATTAGCATATGTAATAAAATACCATTTTTGCAACAACAACAACAACAACAAAAAAGAAAAATGGGCTAGTTAAAAGGCGATCTTACCAAGTAGGTAAACATCATCAGGAATGCATTACCAAAATGGTAGGAAAAATAGAAATTGTCTAACAAATATTTTAGCAACAGCCTTGAAAAGAGAAAATGTCACTACGCTCTGGAGTTGCCAGGAGGGGCTGTGGGAGGCCGGGGGTCACTGGCATGCAACACATGCACTTTTGTTTCTACTTATAATATGTGACCTACATTTTCTGCAATAAAAATCACATGACCATACAAGCATTTCTGAACGTTTCTATTCAAAGTGTTCTCTCCAATCCCCCAAATTAAACCCCTCATCAGATCACATGTTAAACCACCTTCATCCTGAAGCAGCAAACGCCAGTACGCCTGTGCATGAGCACATTTTCACGTACTGACATATTTCAAACATATTTTACATAGCTTACCAGGGAGCCACTTGTCATCAGAGAAAGATTAAATTGGAAAACAGGACTTTTGTAAAAGAAAAGTTAAAAATAGTAACTGTGACTTGCAAAATGAATTGGTTACGGGTGAAAGAGTTTTCTAAGGACAGAGAGCAGGATTTGAGCCTCACAAGACATCCTGCAGCCTTTCTCTCGGCCATTTCTGCCATCCTTGCCACCCTGAAACCTGGCAGCTGTTAAAGTTCTTTGCCATGAGAAGAACAGGAAGAAAACAGTAAACTTCTGTGTGGTCCATAAGTCATTTCGCATGTCATTATAAAGTACTGTAGAGAATCAACTGTTTGGCAAAGGTCTCATTTGCTGATTTATGTCAAACAGATACTGTAGCATTCTGTGTCCCCCAGAGTCCCATTTCCTAACTATCTACAAGCCAGTGATAGACACTGTGTACTGGTTAATTCTCTGGATCTATTCTCATCTTCTAGGTTTCTCTCTGTTTCACGGGGACTGGAAGACTTAAAGCCACATTTCTCAGACTTTTTATTATACTGTATCAGGATTCTGGATGGATTCTACAACAAGATGTGTTTGCTTAAGACTGGGAAGACCGAAAGGAGACCATGCTACTCATTTTCATGCGGGGAATTATTCCATATTCTAACATCTCATTTGAATTTCACAGGACAGATAAAAGGAAGCTGGCATACTGTCGGTGACTTCCTAAACTTTCCTGCTGGCAGGGACAAGGTTCTGAGCCTGGGAACAAAGCTGCAGAGCCTACCCAGGGTTTGGTGAATTCTGCTCCTTCAGCTTTGCCAACAATTTCGTAAACCCCTAATTTTCTGCTTTAACTTCCTTTATACTTAAAATTAATTTCTTTACTCTCAGCTACTATAGGCTGCAATTTCTTGCCATGTGGCTCTCTTCACAGCCCTTCTCACAATATGGTACCTTACTTGGTAAAGCCATCAGTAGAAAAAGTCTTAGTCATCTGCTAAGATAGAATTGTCTATATTATGAGATAACCAAGAAAGTAACAGTCCATTACTTTTGCCATATTCTATTTGTTAGCAGTAAGTCACAGGCTCCGCACACACTCAATGGCTGGGAATTAGGCAAAGGTGTGGACGCCAGGAGGGAGAAATTACTGGGTGTCATCCTAGAGCCTAGCTTCCCTAGCACTCGTAAAAACAAATGGAGAGAAAAGAGGAAAACTATATTACATAGTTCTGAAAAGAGGCTTGTATGCCTAAAGAACTCTCATAACAACAGCAGGCCAGATGTGGTGGTACATGCCTGTAATCCTACCACTTGGGAGGCTGGGGCAAGAGGAGTACCATGAATTTGAGGCTAGCCTGGGCTACAGAATGAATTCAAGCCAGCCTGAGCTATATAGTGAGACCCTGTCTCATAAAAAAAGAAAGAAAGAAAAGAAAAAAATTGTGAAGAAACATACAACTCAATGAAAAATGAACAATAAACCATAGTAGATATTTCTGAAAAGACATACAAATATCCAATAAACATGAAAAGTTAGATCACTACACCAGGGGGATGCAAATAAAAACACAGTGAGACTAAAAATATCAGTGCTGGTGAGGATATGGAGAAAAGAGAACCTCTGTAACTGTTGGTGGGTGTGGAGTTCCTTGTGACACCCAATAGGTCAATGTCTGCTTGGGTTGACTTGGGGGCTGGAAGACGTCTAACTCCAAGGAGCTGGAATATTTTTAAAACAGGATGTTTTGCCAGCTCAAGCAGAGACAGATCTTAAGGGGAAAAGAAGGAAGCTCTCCAGGGAACAATCAGATAAAAGTTAATTATGCAACCAGACTGTCACCTTGCCTTGCTACCTGCCTTGCTACCTAAAATAAATATCTGCACTCGGCAGAACTCTGCGCCTTTGTCGTTCCTCAATAGATCTGGGAGTTTGGGTCAGTTTAGGGCTCCATTTCAGTGGGGTCCCCTGACGCTCCATAAAGATATTCTCTGTCTCTTGTGTCTTCGTTCATCTTTCTACCAGGGTTTGCTGGCTCAAACGTGGCAGGTGGGAATGAACTCTGTAAGATATAGATATCTAGATATATAGATATATTTCCAGAAAGGAAATGAAATTAGTGGTAGAAGGGACATCTGCACTCCCATGTTCATCCCAGAGCTATTCACAATGGTGAAGGAATAGAAACAACTTAAGTGTTTGCATTAGTTAGGTTTGCATCATTGTGGTAAAATATCTGACATAATCAAGTCATTTTCACTCATAGTTCCAGAAGTTTCAGTCCATGGTCAGCTGTATCCAAGGCAAAAGCATCACAAAAGAAGGGCATGGTGGGGGAAAACTTCTTACCTCACAGCAGCCAGGGAGCAGAATGCGAAAGAGCCAGAGAGGAAGGGCCAGGAATGACAAGAAGTCCCCACGGTCATGCCCCCATGACCCATTCCTTTCTGCTAGGCTAGGCTCTGGTCTCCATCACCTCGAAACAATGCCATCAATTATAAATCCACAATGGATCAACCCATTGATGAACTTAGACCCCTCATGATCCAATCATTTCCAAAAATCCCACTTCTGGAGCATGAGTTGGGGACACACATCTTAGGTCCAAACCACAACAGTGTCTATCAACTGATGAATAAAGCAAACGTGTTATATATGCAAATGGAATACTATTCAGCCACAACAAAGAACGAAGTTCTGTCACTTGCTACAGCATGGATGGAACTGGAGATTATTATGTAAAGTGAAATAAACCAGGCATAGAAAGACACGCATGGCATTATTTCACTCATATGTAGAACCCTAAAAAGCTGATATAGAAGTTGACAGAAGTTAACACAGTCTGGAGAAAGTAAGGGAGGGAAAGCTGGGGTGAAGTTGGTCAAAGGATTAAGATACAGTTAGACAGGAATAAGAAGTTCAGGTGTATTCCTGAATGGCAGATTGACTATAGATAATAATAATAACATATTTTACATTTCAAAAAGCTAGAAGAAAGAACTTTAAAAGTTTTTACCATACAGAAATGATAAACATTTAAGGAGATAATATATATTTAACATTATGTAATACATACATGTATTAAGACCTCACATGGTAACCCATTCATATATACATCATTCTGTTTGTATTTATAAGAATTGCATTAAATAAAAATTGTAAAAATCTACAGAGAATTCTTTAAACTTAATAATTAAGAAAAACATAAATCCTAATTTTAGAAATGGGCAAGTTTGCAGTACAGTGGTACTTTGGTTCACTATCTTAACCTGTTCTATGATTTTGGAAAAGATGGCTGTTTTTGTGTTTGTGTGGGAAAAATGGCCATGGCCATATTTGTTACCTGACATAGAATTTGCAAACAAAAACGAAATTTCGCCAAACACTTCTGTCTGCAAACCCAATTATTTGCAAACAAAAGAGTACGTGAACTGAGATACCACTGTAAGTGCACAAAAAATAAATGAAGGTGATGGGTGGAGGGGGAAGGGAGGAAAAAGAAAAAGGAATAAAAAAGGAATTAAGATGTGTTATGTACATGCACCAACTTCCCACAAGGAATGTAAACATTATACACCACACACATGTCCTTTTAAACTAAAATTAAAGAACTGGGCAAGTTCAATCAAGACTTCAATGAAAGAAGATTTGTACATGGCTGCAAGCATAGGAAAGAATGTTCAACATGATTATCAGAGAAATACAAATTAACACCACAATACCATTATATTCCCACTACAATGAAGATGTGGAACAATGAGAACCCTCGAATACTACTAGCAGGATTAGAGAATGGAAACTGACATTTTCTTACAGAGTTAAACATATATCTTTCCTATAACACAAGGATTTCATTCCAGGGAATTTATCCAAGAGAAACAGAAACACGTACCCACTAAAACATAAAAATGCTCATAGTAGTTTATAACAGCCTTAAATTGCAAATAATTAAAATATCCTTTAATGAGTAAATGGTTAAACAAATTACAGTATATCCACACAATGAAATATTTAGCAATAAAAAATACAGTCCTGATACATACAGCAACATGCATGAATATAAAAATATGTTGCATGAAAGATGCCAGCCAATAACAGAGTCTATTGTTTGGGTCCATTCATATGAAATTCTAAGACAAGTACAATAAATCCATCCTGTTAGAAAGCACGTAAGTAGTCACATGGGGAAGAACTTTTTGCAATGATGGAAATGTTCGGTATCTCCAGTGGGGTGGTGGTTACATGGGTATATACATTTGCCAAAACTACATTTAAAATAGTTATACTTAACTGCATGCATGCAAATTATACCTCAACGAAGTTGATTTAAAATCATCACCTATGGCCAACTTGTGAGAGATGCCTACTAGAGCCAGGTATTTGGCAAATCGAGCAGCTACTGAAATATACCAGTAGGTCAGGAAGAACATAAAATGATGGGCGCGTTGACCACTTACAACAAATTGGGGTGCTTAGTCAATGCAGATAGCATAGTCAAAGCTCGAAACAAAGTCAGGAGACCAAGGAGTGCCCACAGCAGGCTCAGAGAGAGCCTCTGCAGCAGCAGGAACTTAAAAAGCCACTCGAGCAGCTTAAACAATTACTTCTGTAAGTCGGCAAATTCAACAAATGTAGTAGTCACAGACTCAGCAGGTCTCTTCCATGAAAGTTAGGGCACTGATGTAAAAGTAGGACCCTAAGAAACGGAGTGAGGACATCTGTAGTGGTATGAAAAAACCGGATACCTTGACCTCCGAACCCTGTTCGCTCACCTTTGCCCAGCCAGATCCAGGGCCTCTGTCTCTGAGTGCTGTCCTGTGTTTGGAGGGCCTGTGTTGACTGACCCTAGCTTTAACATTGACCCTAGATTCTGTATTATTAGCAGGATAAACAGAGACCTCTTCCATACAGTATTTCCTCCTACATAATGAGAAATCTGGAGAGAATGTGCAGGTTCTGTTTCTCAAAGTCATCCAGGGACCTAAACTAGGGGAACAGCTCTGTACTCAACACACAGCTTCCAGAATAGCTCCAGCTGCAGCCATCTCCAACCTGCAAAACATAAGAACCAAGGAACCCAGGCCAGGAATTTTCTTCTCAACGGGCAATGCAGGAGTTTCACGCCTCACTTCTCACATTCTATCAGGGAAAATTTAAACTCATGGCCACGTGCAACCACGGGGATACTGGATTATGAACCTCGGCCATCAATGCTGTTAATTTTACATGATTCCATTTTCAATCTTAAGTAGCCATTGTATCACTGATTAAACATACCCATTTCATAAAACTTTTTGTATTTAAGAAATTAATGCTTTGTTCAAAACACACACATCTTTGCCAATACATCTTTTTTTGATGGTTCAATAAAGATAGCATTTTTGGATATAGTCTATAAATTAACAGGTGTAACTATCAGCTATACTTGTATTTAAATATGTAGCAAATCTTCTATATTTCATAATTTGTTCAATTATTTACTTCTTAGAAATTCCTAGCAAGGTTTTCTTAGGTCTTTTGCCCATACTCAGTTTAATTGTTGTTATATGGTAGTCTCTGTATTATCACAGCTGGAAAAACAAATGTTCCCTAAATAGGTTGATGCTTTTTGTCTACTGATAAATATCAAAAGACATTTATAATTCAATAACTAGTAGATTTTGTGAAACTTTAGAATGTAACTGATCTAAGTTTCTTTTTAAATAAATTGCTAGTAAAGTTGTAGCTTTTTGTTCATATACTCAGAATCTCACTAATTCTTAAAATTTTATATTGTAACAGCTGACACATTCCAAGATACCACATACCATATAGTTAAGGCAAGAGTCATAACTAATAGACCTTTTTTGGTGCTGGATATTGAACTCAGGGCCTTGCGCCTGCTAGGCAAGAATCTACCACTGAGCTAAATCCCCAGCCCCACTTTTAATTGTAAAATTTTTTTAAATAGTCCAAACAGATGAGTCATTATTTTAACCCATCAAGTAGCTGAAGAACAACTTGAACCAGCCGAGTGTCAACAATGACACATCATTGTAGCGCCTGCTTACACTGTGGTTGTTATCCTCAATTCATCTTTCTTTACTTTTTCCAATCTTTTTAAGCCAGCATCTGCGAGAGTCCCATTTAAGCAGTACATACGAATGGCAATATCTCACAATGGGCTAAAAACAAACAAAAGAGCTCAAGCGCCAGGGACAACCCTTCCTGCTCCTACACATTCTTCCCAGAACCATTTCTGGTCAGTCTGCCAGGAACAAGGATCAGGGGTGACATTAGGAATTGTCAATAAAGCTAATTTCGGATTACTTTTTCCCAATCTAAAAAAACAAAAAAGAAAATCACAGCAGTTTTTTCTAGCACCCTAACATACCATCTAGTATCCTCCTGGTATACACACTGTCATCCCACCCTCTGCCTTTTTTCAAAGACAACTGGTGTCATCTACATTACAGAACTGAACTGCTATCTTGTCGGCAACTGAAAAACTCAAAACAGAGAAGATTTCTAATTGTTTTTGGCATCTTCGTCCTACTTGGACATACTTCCTGACCAAGCGAAGGCAACAGAGGCCAGCTCTGGATCTCTGAGATAAGCCTCTTATTCCCTCACACTTACATGAAAGACTGTGTTAGCTGGCCTTTCATCTCTGTGACAAAATGCCTGATATAAACAACTCAAAGGAGGAAAGCTTTACTCCGGCTCACAGTTTCAAAGGGTTTAATTTATGGTCAGCTGGTCCCATTCCTTTGGGCCTAGGCAGAGCATCATGGCTCCAGGAGCATATGGATGAGGACGCAGCTCACTTCATGACAACCAGAGAGCAAAGAAAGTATGGGCGAGCAAGGCAGAAAGGAGCTTGGGACAAGACGGTCCTCAAGCACCCACTCCCTTTGACTAGGCCCCACCTCCTGAGTTCCATCACTTCCCAACAGCACATCGGATTATAAATCCATGAATGGATTACTCCAGCAGTGAGGTCAGAACCCGCATGATCCAACCACCTCCCGGAAAGCCCCACCTCTGAACACCGCTGCACAGGAGGCCAAGCCTGAGACAGAAAAGAGGGGAGGTGGGCCCACTGCTTCCAATCCTCAGGCCATTTCCTTTGTCTCCGTCTCATTTGCTTCCTCATCAGAGTCCTGAGATTTTAAACACTTAACATTCAAGCCCCACTAGGCATCTACTATTAACCTAATTTACTGTCCTTTGCACCTGGTCCACACTTAGCAAATAAAATTTTCATGAAAACAAGAACGCCTTTAACCCAGCTAAAGAATAGCAGTGAGGAAAAGAAGAATCCTCCTCAGTAGACATTGAGAATTTTGATAGAAAGTTTATCTTTGCTCAAAAGAATATATTAAAGTCATTCTACTAAAAGATGAAACTCCAAACTGGTTAAGGAAGAATCATTCTGAACAAGTCACCCTTCAGAAAGTCAGGCCCACACTCACAAAATCTTCTCAGTGTCATACCACATACCATACTTAGGTCAGAGAAACACGAAGACTCAAATTGTGCTCAAGTCTGAGGGAGCTATGCAGAGTGAAAGTCCATCTCCTGGATTCCAGAGGCACCTTATATGAAGGGAAAGTATATGTTCATCTCTGAGTTATCTCCCAAAAAAAGAGATCTAGTTTTAAAGTTTTAGATTCCTTGGTATTGGACAATCATCAGGAAACAAAGGTGTCTTAGGTGCAGACACTGGCTAGGCAGACCTGCCCAAGGTTCTGGGATTCTCCCTGCTCCAGCACTCTATTTTCATTGCAGCAATATGCTGTTTTGGTGTACACCATTTCTATTCCCTGGCAACCTCAGCTTGCACTTGTCCCATCATGGCTGCCCTAGCTGCTAACTCATTAGGCATTACTTTTTTTGGTGCTGGGGATCGAACTCAGGGCCTTGCACTTCCTAGGCAAGTGCTCTACAACTTGAGTTAAATCCCCAACCCCAGCATTACTTTTAAATATAAATTCTTATTGATAGTGGGAGAATTGCCTTAAATTTCTCCACTCTTCATTCATTCATTCATTCATTTACTGAGTTCCAATACAAATCTGTCCTCCTTTAAGTTGTGGGTGTTGGGTACTTTGCCCTAGCAATGGGAAAGTGATAGTCCAGAGTTAGGCCATTACTATGACTCTACCTGATCGTGTGGTTCAGAAGCCTTTAGAACTGGTTTATGGGAAGAGATTAGAAAGGTTTGGAGATTTGGGCTACAGAAACTGCAAGAATGGATGCTGCAAGAACAGCTTGATGTGTGATACTGCTGAGAGCTCAGAATGCTGATAGGAATTTTGATAGTAAAGACCAGTCTTTGGAGGTTTCTTTTGGTTTTCTTTCTTTCTTTCTTT
>PVJO010012784.1:0-54272 GCA_004026905.1 Hystrix cristata | reverse complement strand
TGGGCTTGTGAGACAACCATAAATATGTTTTTGAGATTTCTGATATCGTACTACTTTAGCATCACTTGGTTTGAATCAAGATCCAAGCAAGTCCCTTATGATACTGAACAGCTCTTTAATGAAAGAGGGCCCTGAACACGCACAGCTATTAATAGAAAATCTGGAATCCCATGCACTGGAGGCCAGAAACCGGGAGAGCAGGCTGCACTACGGAACTCAGCCAGGCGGGGGAGCAGAGAGCCGGACGGCACCACCCATCCTGAGGCTTGCTAAATTTGGGAGAAGAATATCCATGCTCTGAAGAAGGTAAAGGTACCGTTCCTGTTACATAGATCAGAACAGAAGCACAAAAAATGTGAAAAATGGAAAATAACCAAAAATGAAATGTTAGCCACTTAGAAAATTGGTCTTATTTTGCTCTTCAAAATTTGTTGGACATTATGTAAAAATGGAGAAAAAAAGTAAAATAAAACGAAGAAAATTGAAACTATAATGACCAGTCACATGGAATATTATAGACCACATTGTGACTTGCAATGATCACATTTAAAATCACAAAATAATACGTACGCTTTTCTTACCACACCAAATTGTGCCCCACGTGTTTCCCAAAGTGAGACGGGTCACTTGTAAGTGTGAAGGATGCACGGGGAGGGGGAGACTGGGCGCGTTCGTCCGTTCCACAGATGATGCTGCGGTTTGCAAAACTTGCCAGCCAGTGACGAGGTATCACAAAGAAACTGTAAGAAAAATGAGATCAGATTTAGAATGTGGATTATTTTCAGTAGTTTAGAAAGGGGGAGGAGATCTCCTTTTGCATTTTAATATTGATATGTGGACTAGATGTGCATAGACACTTTTGCTAAAATTTTCACTTTGGGGAGGAGTTGGAAAATAGTGAAAAGTTTACTTTCTTCCACCATATCCAGGGTAGAAAGTACATAATTTTTTTTTTTTTTTTCAGTGTTGGGGATCAAACTCAGGGTCTTGTGCTTGTGAGGCAAGCAATCTAACCACTAAGCTAAATCCCCAGCCCCGAAAGTATATAATTCTCATAAAAGGAGATTACTCTGAAAAACTAGCCTTTGAGGTCTACAAAGTTGCTTAATGTATGTATTAATGTATGGGGAAATTATTAAATATTCTAATAAAAATAAAAATCCTTACTATTCGAAGGGCTTTACGTGACTAGGTGGACATCAATGTCTAGTGTAATTGTAGAAATATAATCTTCATTACAGCTAAGCCAAACTTCATTGTATTAATTAAAATTATACCCTCGGGCTGGGGATTTAGCTCAGTGGTTAGAGTGCTTGCCTTGCAAGCACAAGGCCCTGAGTTTGATCCCTGGCACCACAAAAAAAAAAAAATAAATAAATAAAAAAAATAAAATAAAATAAAATTATACCCTCATGTTTTGTTGTACAATAAAAATTAAATTTCTGACATTTTCTTCATTCCAAAAATATACTAACTTCTTCAAATTTAAACTCTTTTGTTAATGTATACTAGACATTAATTTGATATTTTCCCATCATTTTCAGGACAAACCACAGTATTTTGAAAGTTAATAGGAAAAAAATAATTAGAGAAAATAGTTTTAATGAGAAAATAGTTTTTACCTCATTAACTTACTGGCTGCTGTAACTTTTGTGAAAAAAAGTCATGTTTATCAAAATTCTAATGGCTGTTACATCAGACACTTGCTAGAGTAAAAAATATTAACTCTGTTAAGATCGTCTAAGTTTCTTAGATTTTACAGAAGTGGGACTAACTTTTTTTTGTTTGTTTGTTTTTCTAAACTCAAACAGTGAAACCTGGCATATTTCCTAGGTTGACTGACATTTGAAATCCTAAACCTGTTTGGTTAACAACACATTTTGAAAATATCCAACAATATAAGTTGTTTTGAAGCAATCGTGTTGTAATCAGCAGAGAAGAGGAGTATTAAGCCAAGACAGTGGCGTAAAGCAGAATCGTTATCCAAGTCAAGTCTGCGACTCCTTAAAGAGTAGTCTTATTACTGCGGATGTCTGTTTGGCACCATGTTCAGTCCACTGAGTGCGTGCAAGTCGCTTCACCTCACCTGATGCCTACTTAGTGACAGGACCAGAAGGGACTTTGAGTCCACCTTGCCATATTTAAGAAATGAGAACAAGTGGTGAGAGAACTTTGTCCAGAGAACTGTGTGCCCCGGGACCTGCTCTTCCTCCCGTGGAATCCTCGCTGTGCTCATACGCTGAGTGGGACTACTGTTTCCTGCCATTTCTTGACTGGGTAAGTTGCTAGAAGTTGAGATGGAGAGAATTCCGTCACAGTGAAATATCATTTGATAGCACAACTGCCAGGATGGCTGATGGGTATTGGAGGGTTAAGAGAAATAACAAGGAGGCAAAAGAATCTCTAAAACACAATTTTTATGACGAGTTTGGTGAGTGCCTTTGCTGAAGTGGAGAGCAGATTTGGATCAAGGTTAGTGCACTTGGCTGAGAAAGCAAAAAGACTGGCATCCAAATGTAAAAAGAACTATGAAATAAGATATGACAAGTGAGAGTATCGAAACAAGCTTTTGATTAATGTTATGAACTGATAATTTTATATCTAGGAGTAGCCTGATGATCCAAAAGAACCGATAGGTCCTCCCAACAGCCCACAACGAGGGTGTGTATAAAGAGAAAGGGAGTGTGCGCCACACGCATCTGCTCTCCATGAGACCTGGGCAGAGTCCGCACAAGGAAAGGAGACCCAGAGCTAGTGGCCAGGAGGAAGAACTTGCAGACCAGCACCAACATGCGGCTCTCTAAGGGTCTGCCGTACACAGCCAACACCTGGGAGATGGAGTAGGACAGTCATAAGTGGACAAGTGTCTCTACTGCAGAGTCCTGATGAAAGCAAAACACATGGGGCTGTATCACCCACAAGAGGAGAAAGCTTTTAGCACCGAGAAGCTTCGGTGTCCACTGGACCGACCTGGTGTGGAAAGATGACAGCTTGCAACCTCTTTTAGGAGTCCACAACAGTACAATTTTTCTCCCCAGGAGGCGTTTGCACCCCAGGGAGATTTGTCCTACTGGGTTGAAGTCCAATCTATGTTCTTTCCTATAATGGGACCTATTACACACCCCCTCTATCATATGCTTTCATAATAGGAGTTAAACATTTGTGGACACCAGAAAGAAATGGGCCTCAGGTTCCATGTCTACACATCAGGGTGCATGCTTCTGACATTGAAGGTTCTAAGAGGTTTTAAATATGTAAAATACCTAGCCTCGTATTCAGTATTTTCTAGGATATCAATAAACACCGTCCTAGCAATGAATATTTTCATTCAGTTTTTCAGTTTCCATGCTGTGTTGTAATTGTCTTCAGAAACAAAACATGATTTCTCTAAGAGGACATGATGACAAACAATGTTCTTGGAATTCAGTTTAGTTTTTCAGTTGATTACGCCTGCTTTGAAATCAAGGATGATACAGAAATCACTCCTACAACTTGACAATCTTGGAAACTAACAAAAAAAAATGATTCATGTAGAAATTTAAATAATATGGGGTAATGAAACTCTATGTTTCGTATCGATCTTAAGTAGAAAGAGAAACCTGAGTAACAACGACACTCCACAGAACTTCCCGGTGCGTCCTGTAGGATCACTGTAGAATCCAGGGAGTGTGGAAGATCTTTATTTAGGCAGACTAACAAGGGCCATCACATTTTCTCCATCGGGATTATTTAGCTGAAATGGTCTGTGCACCAAATTCATGAGGATCATGAACTTTTGTGGTTAAAATTAAACATTTTACAGATACCCTTCATGTTCCAAGACCCCCAGCATATGCATGAATCCACAGTATGGACACCTTCTGATAGGATGTTTTCTCCTACACACAGACAGGCAAATAACATTTATCAGTCAGGCACAGTGAGTAGAATAAAACTACTATAATGGAAATACTGTAATAAAAATGGTTGGAACGTGGCCTCTCTTTCTCTCAGTAGATCTTGTGCTGAGCTGTATTTTCAGACTCTGGTTGGCCAAAAAGGTAATCGAGCTGAGACAAATTGAAACCACCCCGGGAGTGCGGGTCGTGATGACACAACTGTGCATATTGACTTTCACCTCTAATTGACTGCAGCATCCCTTTCAGTTTTATAGAGGACAAGCCCCAGGAGCATTAGTAGCACCTTTGTATGTTCTCAATCCAAGTCACAGATATATTCACATTATGCTGTATATTGCAACAATATTTGCCTTCATCATTACTGTGAAGTGATGTGGTATTTCCAGTTCTGTGTATTGAGGTGAAAACTCCATCACCTCACTGTTTATTGGTAAATCTGTTGCAATTCCTACTTTGAGAATTAAAGAACAAAACTGCCTGCCTGCATCCATGCTGTATCTACAGGCAAACATTCTGGGCTAAGAGGTTAAATTGTTTTAATTCTCAAGACAAATGTCACTAACACAGGAAGGACTTCTGTGCAGAGAGGAAGCACTTCTTTGCTAAGTGCTTCCGGGTCAAATAGGGGATCAATTTTGCCCCAGATTCTCATATGAAATCCTCTCCCTGTAGGGTGCTGAGCCTGAGGTCACATGCACATGACCATTATTATATGGGCATCTTTGAGTAAGATCAAATACCATGTCCTAAACTCTGTTGATAACCTTTGATTTGTAGAGGTTGAGGTTCATATTTAAAATATGTTTAGGTGCCTAGAAGATTGAATATGTGTAATTTTCACTTTCTAAGTAGACATCCTGAAATCGATGGGACCTTTTCCTTCCAGCCCTCCGCCTTGGCTGAGTCAGCTGTGGTTTTCCCCGAGGTGCCTCTCTGCCGAGCGCTGTGGAAGCACAGATAGACCTGGAGACGGGACGTCTGAGGAGTCTTAGGTTTCAAAAGTCAGGAAATGGAGATGAAGAGCAGTTTGTTTTCTAGGTTTGATTCTTTCTAACTCTAAATGAAGGGGAAACGACCTCAGTGGTCCATCTACTTGTTATAAAATGGCAGTGCTGAGGTGGGCTGTGGATTGGCTTCGGTTAGCAGGCAGGATACAAAGCAGAGGACACTCACCACCAGGGTCAAGGAGGTGGTGAGCTGCGAGTTCAGTAAAAGCTTTAACGTGCAGAAAGTCACGTGCTGCATAATAGTGTTCTGGTCAATGACTGTGTGTTGAAGATGGTACTGTCACCTAGTCATGTCTCAGCCATCCTAACATCACAGGAAAGCACCCGACTCATGTGTTTGTGGTGAGGCAAATGTAAACAAACCTCCTGTACCCCAGCCACATGAAAGTATAGCACCCGGGGTCATGCACAGCTGGTGATACATGATAGTGACAATGTCTATGTGACCGGCTTATGTATTTACCATACTATGCGTCCTATCACTATGCTACAGTGTATCCCTCGTATTTATTGAAATGGTTTTATTGTAAAACCGTGTGTTGTGATGTTGCTGCTAGTGCAGCCTCAAGACCTGTGTCTATCTACAGTCTTCAAGGATCCAGGTAACTCCCATACATGACTGACCTGGAGCTCCAGGGTGATGCTGGCCCACCGCAAAAGGTCTGCACTATGCTGGCATCCTGACACGCTTCTTAGAACATATCTCAGTTTTAGGGATCGTCACAAACACATGAGTGATGTGTCTAATATATATGCATATCCACACATATTCAACTGCAAGATAATTACATATCATAGACCTTTTTCAGTATGTGCACTTTTCAAATGCCCAAAGAGGTTGTCAACATGTGTTATCTAGCTCTTTATTTTTTTAAGCCCCGCCCCCTCTACCTCTTTATGTTTGGCCATCCTGAGATGGTAGAAAGGCAACTCATGTGGATGAGATGGAAGTAGTTTAAAAACTGTTTTAAGAAATGATCTCAAAATCAATTAAGGACTCGGAAACTTAAGAGAGATAAGTATTTTCTGGAGCTTTATCACCATTCATTCAATCTTGCTTAGGAAAATCAGAAAAATACATCAAAGGAAATGCAACTTATACCACTGTTAACAATAGTAAAGTAAGTATTCAATTGATCTAAAGAGTACAGACTATAAAGGAAATTAGCCCTCGGGAGTCTTTATTTATACACTTGGATTTAAAAATTTTAATTCCATAGCATTTGGAATCTTATTATGAGGAGAAATTAATCTGTAGATAATAAGTGGGGAAGACCTCTTGAGTTGAATTGAGGCTGTATTTCTCAGATGATCTAAAAAGATGTATTTTTCATTTTACTTACAAAATTTCTTTTCAACCAAAAGTATCTCTCCATGTCCTTTTTCACCAGGCATCTTTTCCTCTTTCAGGTACCACACTCACTTTCATGAGGAAGTTAACCTAATGCCCTCAGCATTTATCTAATTGGCCCTGCTTATTTAGTCCTAGCAAGTGCTCTATTTATAGTAATACTAATTATGCTGATATCATTTCAAGTTTCATTTTGGGACTGAAACAGACAACACTTGAAGATTTAAAATAATTTAAAACATTGATTTTTTATTACATGCATAAAACTTCAGAAATATGATACTTATTTCAATTCTTTATGCTTTTACCCAAGTATAAGTCTGATGAATTTTGAATTTTAAGAGAATTTATATTCAAGAAAATATGTACATACTAGAAACATCATAACTTACTAATTTTGGTGGTTCTGAAAAATGGTTTATTTTACTTGACAACTATGAAACAGGAATTGCATACATTTTCTTAAAATGCTTCTAATTACTGATTAAAAGCATAAATAGTTTTGTCTCTGGTTTTTCTGGTTCATTGGGTTCAATCTGTCCTGTTTCAGGTCTCAAATCCTGCTGGGGAGGTTCCCAGTCCTGGAGCCTACGCTCTTGTCCATGCTGGTCGTGGGTATGGTCAATGCCTAGAACCAACCTGGCTCTCTGTGTGAGCTGCCCCAGGCTCCAGGACCCAATCAGAGCCTAACTTGAGGAAATCAGAGGTGTATTCTGCTGGGCACCTGACAGCTGTTATGTAGGCTCCCGAATATTTCATATTAGTATCATATTCACTGAGCTCTTATCAGGCCACTTGCTCTAACAATTCCAGAATGTGAAGGATACATTTTTTTTTTCAATGAAATGAAACATGATTACTGAAAATGAAATTGCCATGGTGTCTAGAATAGGAATTGATTCCATGCTTTGAATTAGGTAAAATTTTGCTTATTAAAAAATAATCAGTCTGATTATCTTGTGAAACCTCTATTTCTCATAATTTTCAAAAATAATGAATGATGTTCTGATATTTAGAGATTTTGATTTGAGTATAACTGTTTTTCAAAGAGCAGATTTGGGGCTGAGGATTTAGCTCAATGGTTAAAGTGCTCACCTACCAAGCACAAGACCCTGAGTTCGATACCCAGCACCTCCCCCAAAAAAGCAGATTTGATCACATTAAAAGAAATGACTTAGATGACTTAGGTTTTATCCTGTCCCTTAATGGTTCAGAATATCTCTGTCACTCTGTCAGCAAACATGCACTATATGTATGCATAGTGTGCAAGGGTATCTACCGATATGCATAGAAAAAAGTTTTATGCAAATAGTGAAATCTAATTTCTAATGCTGCCTAAATAGTGTGCTCAAGTTAGATAAAATTCTTAACATGAATGATTTTGTGACAGAGAAATTTTAGAGCAACTTCTCAGGCACAAAGAGCACTTTATCTGTGGTTAATTCCTCTGGACAAACCTTTTCCAAATTCACATTTGCAGATGATAGGAGAAAAAGCCTCACTGCTTTCCCCTAAACGCTGGCTCTAGCTGTTCAGTTTTGTTCCATAGCTTAAAGTGCTGGTCTTTCCAGACAAATATCTCGTGGAGTGATCAGTACCTTGCCACTGTTTCAGAGGGAAGAAGAGGCAGTAATGAAAACTAACCCAGGGATATTTTAATGACTCTAATAACACAATAACTTGAAAAAATAATACGCAATAGAATTATTGATTTCCAATATTCAATCTAAAGAACGTAATCTGAAAGATGTCATTGCAATGTGAGAGTGTAACATCATTTACCTTGTGCATGCTGTGCGCATCTAATTTCATGAAACCTGTGTAATTTCATCTGTATGGTAAAATATATTGTCCCCAAGATTTACATGAAAGCTATGCCATTTTAAAATTACACATACTATCAAAATATGTAAACATATGAAGTGTGTAATTCCTTTTTACTATCAGTTCAAAATCTAATTTAACATAAGCCCAACATCTAACATTAACATTAAACATTTTAACCACCGTGTTTCTCCTTTGAAATTAAACATTTTAACATTAAATGTTAAAAGCAATAAATCTCATTCAAGTACTAACATTAACAAACTAGCCATTGTAATTTATGCATGTTAAACAGCCATGGAGCACTGAGTTATGCATTATGTGACTTGTCAAATTTCCTGTTGAAAAAGATAAAAAAAAAATGTGCCTCCTTCTTAGAATCTAAATGGATGTTCTGACAGATAAACTCAGCTTTCAACTTGATTGGATTAAACACTCCCGGAGATGTGAGTGGATGGTGGAGTGGTGCTCTTATCCACCAGCGGATTAACCCCCTGACTTTCAGAGCCCAGCATGCTGTTGGGAGGTGAGGCCTAGCTATAGGTGGGTTGCTGGGCACATGTCCTTAAAGGGCAAAGCTCTTCTGGGTGTGCTCTTCCTGGGCTCTGCTTCCTGACTGCTAGGAAGTGATACTCTGCCACTTTGCTGCTATGCTGTACCACCTCTTTCTACCACGGTGTTTCTGCTTTGAAATCAGCCAGCCATGGACTGCACCCTCTTAAATGATGAGCCAAATAAAACTCCAGATTTAAGTTGTGGGTATACAGTATTTTTTTCCAGCAGTGGGAACACTGGCTAATAAAAAATTAGTAGACAAGGGAGACCATTTCTGGGATTATATTCATGTGGTCAGAAGCCTGTGGAACTGGTTTGCAGGAAGGATTTGGAAAAGTTTGGAGACTAGGTTGGAGAAAGCCTAAAGTGTGGTCAACAAGATTGGTGAAGGATTGGGGTGGGGGCTTATAAGACCAGAAAGCTGAAAGGACTGTGCGACAGGTGTATACCCCAGAGGGCACCCCCAGAGGCCCACTTCTCCCTGGGCCTACCTCTTAGCCACACATTCAGATGTGAACATCAGTGGGTAAGCCAGCGGTGGCTATCCAGCCACCTATCCAGGAGTCTTCTAATCAAGTCAAATTGATAATTAGACGTAGCCATCTCAGGAGCTAAAACCTGCCCTTCTCAATTCAGGAAAGCCCAACATAAAATCTGAAGAAATGACTGGCGAAAGGGGTTTGAGAGCAATGAAGGAGGGAGTGAGGGACGCCTCCAGGACACCTGACCTGAGAAAGTGAAGGGTGAACTTGTGATCGGTGGAAATAGGAAGACCAGATTGGAAAAAGAGTAAGTTAAGAGGCAGAGTGAGAGCATTTGGCCCTCTCAGGGTATGTTGAGTCCAGATGCTTTTAGATATCCAAGTGGAAGTTTGAGTACTACATGATGCTGAACTCCTTCAAAGATCTGTGGTGTGGTAGAATAGATTCAGGAGTCTTTTACGTTTCAACCAAGAACCTTGATAGGATCCACCAGGGAAAAGGGTCGGTAGAAAAGCGAGTACAGGAGCTAACAATGAAATGTGTAGTCAACACGCAGAGAAGGACTGGATGTGTCTTTGGAAGGCAGCAGGGGTGAGCTGCACGAGGTAGAGCTCACAGCAGGGCTCCGTGTGAAGTGTGGAAAGGTGTGAGTGGGCCTGCAATAGGGAAGCGTTCCAGGCAGAGGAGGCCACCAGACAGGGAGGCTGGCAGGTGGAGAGAGCTGAGCCACACAGACAAGGCGGCGCTCTCCCTCCATTTGAGCTCGTATACTGCACCTGATTCCTCCCACTGCGTGTTGCAGCAACAGCATCCCTCATTCTTTAACCAGATGCCATTCTTCTTCTGATCTTTTCTTTCCTCCTGTTAAGTGGGAAGGGAGTTGGGGGATGAAACTGAGGAGGGAGTGGAGGATCACAGTTGTGCACTGATTCTCTGTGTTGAATGCGTTTACTATGCATCACCAACACGCTAAAAAAAAAATCCAAAGTAAAGAAACTGCTACATGGTCCGTGTATGAGATGCTTGCATATGGGTCACGAAACCATCACACAACAAAGCCTCACTCCAAGAACATGCCTGGAGACAGACACCGGACCACTGTGGGAACCATTGCAGACTCTGTATCCCCTTTGAAACACTCTGAATTTGAGTTTATCGGGTATGCTTGTGTTAGTATTGGTAGTTATTTATGCATTTATTATCGTGTTACGCAGTACTGTCTTGAACTTCTTTTCCTATTGAACTGGAATGTTGCTTGCTTTGACCGATAACCCTCCTCTGCCCCGGGCTCCAGCCCCTGGTAACCACCAGTCTACCTCCACTTTTGTAGGGTCAAGGCTTCAGGTGCTATTTTGAATGGGTCATGTGGTATTTGTGTTTCTGGGCCCGCCTCATTTCACTTAACATAATGTCTCCCAGGTAATCTCTGTGCGCGCAGATGGCAGGATCTTCTTCTCCATGAGGCTGGTGCTTTGCGTTGCTGTTCTGCACCACACGCTCTCCATCCTTCATCGTCTGAGGGATGCCGGGCTGGCACATGTCTTGGCCAGTACTGCAGTGAACATGGGCGTGCAGGCGACGCGTCGGGGTGCCGATTCAATCTCCTTCCTGTCTTCCCGGGAGGGACGTTGCTGAATCATCTAGTGGCTCTATTTTTAGTTTCTGAGGGGCCTCCATGACGTTTTCCATAATTGCAGGACTAATTTGCGCTCCCACTAACTGTTTGAGGGCTCCTGTTTCTCTCCATCCTCCTGGCACTTGTTATCTCTCCTGTTTTTAATAATAGCTGTTCTTTCAGGTGTAAAGTGATATCTCACGGGGGTTTAATTTGCATTACTTAGATGACTAATGATGTTGAACTTTTCTCATATGCCTGTTGGCCATTTGTATATCTTCTTTTGAAAAATGTTCAGATTTCTTGTGCATTTTAAAAACTGGCTTGTTTTCTTACTATTGAGTTGCTTGTGCTTCTTATAATTTGCATATTCTTTTCTTACGCCAAATAATTGAAATATTTTCTTTCTTTCCATAGTTTATTTCTCCGTTCTGCTGTGTCCTTGGCTATCCAGAACCATTTAGTTTAATGTAATCCTGTTCGTCGAATTCTACATTTTTGTTGCTATGTTCTTCAGTCTTCAGCCAAAACTCATTTTCCAGAAGAATATCATATATAGTGATGCTTATTATTTTAATTTAAACCTACCAAAATCACAAAAATGTGTACCATCAGGTGGTATATAAATCATAGATTATCTCCACAGAAGCATGTGGAACTCTGAAAAATTGCATTGCACCATGGAAAATTTGCAAAAATGCTGAAAACCTCAGAGATCAAATTAAAAAAAATGAAGATAATCAATAGGTGGCTGGTCTTGTGCTATGGGTGATATTTGATAAAAATTTCATTTTTACATTTGTTTTTCTTTTTCCCTTTCGAAGTATGTTGAAAATTATCCCTTAATCATCAGTTATGGCCCCTATAGACGTTCATATGAAAACAAACATTCATATGTTATATATGTGCGTGCACTTGCACCTGTGTAATGCAGTTTTATTTTGAAAATTTTAAACTACCTGGTTTCACACTCCACTTTGTATTTGAACAGCTATATAACCACCAAGAGATGAAATACAATACCAGTTCACAACTTAGAAACCAAAAAATAAAGGGACAAAGTACTAATAAAATGTCCCACTATTTTCATGTAGAATCCCACAATGATGAACTCCTCCATGTAGAAGTTTATTCATCATAGTTTATTCATCGGCATTCAGATTAGTCAGCTAATTAAACCAGTACAAATTATTACATTTTTCTTTGAGGTCAACAAAGGAAAAATGATAAAAAAATTTTTTTCAGAAATCCAAGTAACACCTCTCTAAAATAAAATGATAAGATTTTGTACTCTGCCCCCAGCAGCTGGGACCAGATAAGGTAGCTTTTTACTACCATGGCTTTCCTGCAAACTTCAGTGGACTGGTCCGTGGTTTTTATCTACTAAGCTTATCTAGAAAAGCAAATTTTTGGTGAAAAAATTATGCGCAATAGAATCCAAACTCTAGAATAAAATACACTTGACCAAAACTGTATTCAAAATTGTCAGCCTTGTGCTAGACTACAGAAACACCCAGAACATCGTAGGAGTCTTCTTAAAGACGAGGATTAGCTGCAGGTCCGAGCCACATCCCACCTCCCAGGGCTCCGCTGCTCCTTTATCTCCTCCAGAGGCATCTAGTCTTCTTCCTGAAGCTGGGGAGGAAGAGGCTCACTTCAACTTTTCAACAAAACATAGATTTAGTACTGAAAGGCGTTTAAAATCATTTTCCTTCAATAAAATTCCAGTGTCGGCTTTTCTATGTTTGGTAACACTGTATAAAACAATGTGTTCTCACTTGCCTCAAAGACTTTCCATTCTTTTTTCCCCCAAATTTTCAATTTGCTTTCTTATTCTAGTAAGAATTTCTTTTATAATTTTGATGTGTTTAAGGTTAAATAAACTTCAAAAGTTACTCTCTGATATGTGAAAAATCAAATTGGAGTTGTTTTTTACACCACGACAGGTATGCCAAACATGGGTATGTTTATATTATTATAAACAAAACCTTTTTTCCAACAAAGGAGCAATACATTTTCTTAATAAATAGCTTCTGAAACAAATTTAGCCAGTTTAAGAGCTTATGGAAATTCATTTTTTCTCTTACTCGAGCTGTATCAGCCCAGGTAGTCTGGGAGCCCTCCGGCTAACTCTCCTGTCTCCAGCCCCCCACCCCCGATCCCATGACGGAGGACGGGGAAGCTTGGGTTCCTAGCTGCTGCACGGGTCTTGTTTTCCAGGGTTAAAGGTTGTCTCGACTCTTGGGCCCAGAGAAATGCCTCCCCTGACCCCTTGACAATTATCCTGGCTGCAAGCAGCTACCCGGAGAACATTGGCCCTTTACGCTTGGTCCAGCATTTTTTTGCTGAAGGCAATAAAATCAAACATCTTGTATTCATTATCTTTCCTCAGCTCAGGCCTGGATGCTTTTTTCTGATAGCTCATGCCACTTGAGAAATCTGTGCGCAAGAGAAAGATTTGTAAGAGGCCTTACAGGGTGATAAGGAGGATTCCTCTCTCGCACGCTGTTATACAATCAGTTGTTATTTATTTGGTCTGCTGTGAATTCATCCCATATCTGTACTCAGGGCATTCTACTAGTAAGTTTTGCTTCTGTTATTGCTTCTCTAAGTGTCTTGCAGGGTCTCTAGAAAATTAACAGTTGATCACTATCCAGAAACTCCTACTTTTGGCATTTAGTACGAGCCATTTCTAACCTTAATGGCAGGCTAACATAGCTTTGGAAATAGGGGATGGTAATAATATATATGAGAGCTTCATTGTAAAAAAAAAAAAAAAGAAATTAAAAGAAAGCCTGAATATGTGTTGGGTTTGGATTTTTTTCAATATTCCTTTATTCTCAGGGATAATTTCCAAACATGGGATTAAATGGATCAGCAGAGACATAGAATATGCTTCCATAGAGATAGGTTAGAAAACTCATGAAGAGTCTAATCATTCTTTCTAATACTCATTTTTCCGCCCACTAAATCATTACCTTCATTAGCAGTGATTAAAACTAAGCCTCAAAGCTGGCAGAGTTGGATGAATTCTCACATCTTTCTAATGACTAGAGTCTAAAGCACCCTTCTGGGAAAATGAGCTCTTCTCTGAGCCCATGGACAGAAAGGAGGGAGAAAAACCAGATGACTCACAGTGTGTGGATGGAAAATAAACGAAGGTTCACTTCGGGACCTACATTTATTTATAGAACCCAGTTTTGTGTGTAAAAATCGATGAGTATCATCAGGATCACCAGAGCACTCAATGTAGCAGATGCAAATGTCAATAACTGCACATTTCTTTCGGCTGAACTGAGATCCTGTATGAGAGAATCACCACTTTATTCAAGAGATCATTGGCAAGTCTCAAGTACACCGACAAAAGTGGCTCCTGAAACATTTCAATAAAATGTAGGGAAGTAGCCGCCCATCCACTGATGTTATGTGATGTATAGTGTGTAAGATATGAAGGCTGATATGTGTTTCCCTTAAGAACGATGGGCCTAGAGAGGCTCGCTAATCCCCGAACGGGGTGCTCTCTAGATGGTAAGAAGTATACTGACATCCCGCCCTTTACAGCTTTACAAAGGTGTGAGAGAAGAATTTGCTTCCTCGGTACTTCTTTAAAATTTTGAACAATTCTAAACGTATCTTTGCACTTGGGACAGCTGGTTTAATGCAGAGATCTCAGCAGTCATTGGTGAACACTGAGCCGGCAATGACTGGGGAAAAAGGAGGACTTGTAAATAAACACATCAAAGGGAGAAAGGAAAATAGCATTAAACAAATAGGAATAAAATAGCTGCATGTTTTAGAAAAATCATCTAACTGGATATACCGTCTGTGTATTTATCTTAAAATTCTTATTCAAGTGTATGAAGGATTGAAATAACGAAACTATTAGAAAAAAAACTGGACTAAAATAGAGAAGAGAACTCCTTTATTTCTTGTCCTTTGTGTCTTGCCCTTAACAGCTAGTTTTGAGAGTCAGCTCTCTGTAGGAGTGAACAGCTTCTCCAAGCTATTATCGTTTGATTACCCCTCGTCACAATTCCGGCTGCTGAACTATCAGGCTGGGAAAGCAGATGTGAGAGAAGATTCCGGCACGAGTTTTCTCTTTTAAATGGAATGCTAATTTGGCAACACCACTGCTTGACCCAATTGATGCCATAGCTGTAGGGATTAAACAGAAGTTTGTCAAGGGATGTAGAATTTACTACTAAATCTGCTCATTTACCAATTCCATTACACTAATTTAAAGGAGTAAAGAAATCTGGACCATCCTGGGATTTGTATTCAAACAAATTGCAAATAAAATGGTTTCTCATGCTCACCCCAGTTGGGATGTTTGTTTAGTTTTTAAGTTGTCTTCCTGAGGACCAAATAACAAACTGAGAAGCACTATGGGCCAGCGTCTTCGGTGTCTGCAGGATAACAAGACACCCTCCTCAGGAGGGTCTGGGAGCCGAGAACATTCCGAGAAGAGGAGGTTGCAGCAGCTGTACCCGGGAGGTGGGCAGCCTGGGAACACTGTAAATCCTGAGGCACGTCGGGAAGAGAGATTTGGGGTGTGATGGGTGGAAAGTAGACAGGATAAGGGCAGGAAGGATCTGCTCGAAAGAGGAAAGCAGAGGAAATCATGAAGGGATTTGAAGATATAAAGCCAAGTATTCTTCTCCAAGCTTCTATTTTTACAAGAAAATGGCCTGGGGGTTGTGGATTAAAAAATAGGAAAAAACACAACAAACTGAAAGGAAAGAAAGAAAATAGGAGTAGAAAAAAGAGAGTAAGGCTAAGAGAAATACACTGATGATTAATTTCAATTTTTAATCAAGCTAGAAAAAGAAAGAAGCTTAACAGAAAAAGAAACCTGTCATTCTTCTCAGGTTGGGCAGACCGATGGAGAGCTGTGACTAAGCGATGGCCTCTGCAATCTTTGGGTGGACGGTCAGAAGGTAGAGGAAGCTGCTGGGTACGTTTGTGAGGGAATTCAAGGAGGGGATAGCCGGTTTCAAGTGCTGGGAGACAGGAGAATTGAGATGAGCTGTAACTATAAGGGAGAGCTTTGATCAAGGACAGACAAGGGGGCCAAGAGGATCCATGTGTGGAAAAAGAACAAATGAAAACATAAAAGGGAAGGCTCAAGCCTGTGAGGGAATAATGAGATGCGGAAACCTAGCCTCGATGTTAGGTGTAAATAGCTGTTTTAGAAGCTGTCTTCTTTGAAGAAAGAATAGGTACATGGGTAAAGAACCATTTCAGGACAAGCATTAGATTTAGATGATATAATATAAGAGGGAAAAACCTAAAAATCTAAATCCGGGTGCTTTTTTCTTTGAACGCATGTTCTTTAGAGGGCCCCTTTGCAGCGGAGAGAGAATTTTGGTTTCCGGCACCACACGTGACCTTGTATGAGACAAAGGAATGAAAACGGGAGCCTGAAATACAGGGAAGTTTGGAACAAACTAGGAAGAAACAGGGGTATTACTTTTAGAAAAAAAAATTTATCACATAAATCGTCCCAGATGAAAGGTGGTGAAATACACTGGCACGCTCATAGGGGTATAACCCGGTAGGTACTTTGGCCAGCTGAGAAGAGAAAGGGGGCTCTCAGAGACGGGCTGTATGGGGAGGGTGTTCAAATGTCAACGCTCCGATACACCTCCGCAGACGTGCTCATTCCCTTTACGTGAGGGAAGTTGTGGATGAGGCTGCTGTTATCCTGCCATCGCAGTGAAATCACACAAAGTGATCGTCATGGCACAGAACAGAGGAGAGTGAGGGTGTAAGCTACTCTGACAGAAGTCGAGATCTGGGTTTGAGTTAGACCCAGATTTGAATTATTATTCTACCATTTCAAAGGCCTTAGTAAATTCTGTGAATCTCCTCAAGACCCAGTTTTTTTTTAATCTTTATTTTATTTTATTTTTATTTTAAATTTAATCTTAATTTTTTAAGAGTACATTTTAGATATACATAGTAACATTCATCATAGGGAATTTGTACCTGTACATAGCTCGCTGCTTCTTTTTTTTCCCATTCTCCTCCCCACCTTCAGCCTCCTCTTCCCAACCTTATTTACAAAAGCTTTTTGTATTAGTTACCTTTCTAGAGCCAGTGGTTTGCAAGAGAGCAGATTTAATACAGGACATTTACAAATTACACCATTTACCCGTAAGCCAAATGTACGAAGTGTGTGGAATATCCATCTACGTACCGGAGACCAGAAAGATCCAATCAAGGGCTGGGAGCCCACGGCACTGTCCCATGTACATCCGTGTCTTCACTAAAAGACTGAAGAAATCTTTACTGGAACCAGGATACGATGCTTACAGCAGAGATAAAGGCCAGAGCTCCCCTGCAGTGAACAGCAGCCATCACTGATGACAGTAAGCCTCCGAGCTCCTTCTGCAATGAGAACGGCTGAGTCTCCTTGCAGAGAACCAGCCGCAACTGAGCTTCTCCTGGGAAACAGCAGGCCTCTGTCTTCTTTCTCCTTTATGTTGTGCTGGCAACGATCCTCAGGTGGATCCTCTGTGCCCAGAACCGCACCAGCTCAGTCCGACTGGGCATTCTTGCTCAAGTTGACAACAATAAGTCAATCGGTCCACCACACTTTGTTTCCACTTTTTCCTTCTATGTCTTTTGTTTCTGGTCCCTTCCTCCCTTTCCTCCTCCCCCTTGTTCCCCAAAGATTCAATTTCTTCTCCAGTGAAATTTGGATCAAATGATTCCTCAGAAGAGTACTAAAACAAAAAGTGGGGTGCTCAGTCCCAAATTCTATGAGAGTCTTAGGGGTGACATTGTTTGCCTTTATCAATGTCTGCTAGGAGTAGAAGTTGGGGAGTAGGTAAAAGGGTAGGGAATTCTCTGAGTAGCAGAAGATGAACCAGCATTATGTAATGGCAAGCCCATGTGGGCCTGGTTGGTTAGTACCCTGCTAATTTTACCTGCCTGCCATGGAGGCCCAAGCCAAAGGTTTCATCTATGAAGTTTTCTTCTGGTGCAATTTATGATGAATAGGAGTTTCTTTGTAGTCCTTTAACACATACACTTCTAATTCTGTTGTGCAATTTTACTGTCTAATTTCTCTCAGCCAGATGTCACATTTTGTACATCAGAAGCCAGAGCAGGACAGAAGACAAAAGTGTCCTTGGCAGTGAGTTCTCTCTCTCAGAAGAGTCCCCCAAATTCCATCCACCTCCGTAGAACACACTACATCAGCTGTCTGCAGGAGCAAGGGAGGTTACGTGTGGGGTGTTACGCATGAGGGCCACTCAGCAATCTAGGTCAGATACCGTCAACAGCAGAGTTACAGAAGTGTGCGACTGTGTTTTATATTGAGAAAACGGGACAAAGCAATGGGTCAGGGAACTTCAAATTATATCTCCCTGAGTCTGGGTGGTGAGGTGAACTTCTGAGGATATAAAACATTCAAAACAGACAGAAAGTAGCACACGACATGACCCTCAATAAAAAAGCCAAATCACATATTATTCAAAGAATTTTTATAAACGTACAATGGAATCGAATAAATAAGAAGATTTTAAAATATTTTTACAGGCTGCAGTAAAGTAAACATCATACAAAATGTTTGTATGACGTGTAGTTAAAGCCATTTTGGAATTTCAGGAAAAGAATGTGCGTTTCTATATAAAAATGTAGAAAGGCTAAAAGGCAGTACCCAACCACAATCTTAGTGCAAAGAGTTTTCAGGGAAAAAAAGGAATGACTTTGGGGGAGAATGACCATGCTACAATTAAAGAGAAAGTCATCAACTCTCATGATTTTGGAGAGAAGGGAGATAAGCCTAGTACTGCGACTAAATGATGACTGTGTCCAAGTGGAAAACATGAGAAAGAAATATATCTGTGCACAGAAATAGTTGTGCAGCAAAATACCTTCAATGAGAAATCATGAATATGGGAAAAACTTTCAGAACTTTGCAGCATTCGGGGGCTCACAGAGAAGTCCCACATAGATTTGAAAATTGAGCAAATGTAATTGTTCCTATGTAGTTAAAGGAAGAGAGAAGCGTAGAAAATTAAAGGATAGGAAAATTAGTTTAGAAGACTATGGCCAGTAAGTCCCAAAGACAATCTGAAAAAGAATATGCAAATATCTAATCATGAAAAAAAAAAAAGATAAATCGCAGGAGTCCTTGCTAGCCACAGATTGGCAGATAAAGGAGAGTTTGGGAGTCCTCTTTGGTCTCCACCAAGCCCGGTCCCGAGGTAGGCACAAGAGCCCTGCCTTTAACTCAAGGCTTGTCGAAGGGACCACAGACTCGTCAAGGGCTTGTGCGCATCGCGCTTTCTTGGCCTGGGGCCACTGGCTAGAATGTGCAAATCTGCTTCCAAGGTTTCTGAATCTGTGACCAGCGAAAGGCCTTCAGATTTTGTCCTCTGACATTTCTTAGCTAGCAGGAGCAGTGTGAGTCTGATAGTCTCCTGACTATAGAAGTTTTCACAAGGAGCTAGCATAAACTTAATAACTGTGAGTGTGGTTAGTTTGAACCTGCACAGAGAGTCAAGTTTTTGTAGATTCTTACCCAAAATAACCAAAACTACAGAAAAAATACTGTAAATGAAAAATTTCACAATATAACTGAAGAAACATAGATGAAGAGCTACCACAGTGAGCACTGGGTTTGTTGTAGCTTCTTGTTTTAGAGTTTCCGCTGCCCAGCAGGTGGACGCTCAGGTGCTGGCCTGAATCCTGGGTCGAGGTGGAGCAGGGCAGCGTGAGGGCATGGCCGGGTTTGAGCACGAGGTAATGAGAAGTATTTCAGCTTATCTGCCCGTTGGCTTTAACCAGATTCATGGTCACCTTCTACGTGCTGTCTGCCCACCCCAAGATTAGGATTCATGTACAAGTTACATTTTTCCTTTTCATCAGAACCTACACAAACCCGGGAAGAAACATCAATGTGTTACATAGTTGGGAGGTGATGTTAATTAGACAAAACGTTGTACCAGTTTATTGTCCGGAAGACTGCCGCTGATCTAGCTCTTAGGAATAAGTTGTTAATTAGCTCTTACAGGTCACATTGTCCCTTGGTAGCATTTAAAAAATGTCCTTGCTTTATATTCTGTACAACCAAAACGGTTGGGTTAAATAGTAGTCTGATTTTAAATCACTGACTGCACATTAGGTTCATGTAATATGTTTAGAACACCAAATGAGGAATAGCCTTGCACTTGTTTTAGATTCATTCATTGTGTGGAACTGGTACATGTACATAACACACCTTAATTCTGTTTTTCATCCTCTTTCCCTTCCTGCCCGCTTCTACCCATTTTTCAGCCCCCTCTTTATTTTTGTGCATGTTTGCAGTACACACTCCCTACATTCCTCGTGGGGAGTTGGTTAAAATTCATGTGCACGTCCATAGTAAGGAGTCTGCTATGGGTAATAGCCAAGAAACTCTTCACAGACTCCTACAAGGCCTAATTTTTTATTCTGCTAGATATTTAAATTTAAATCTCAACTCCAAAAAAACCCCTAATTGTTTACTGTTTCTCTTTCTGCTGAATTTGTGTTCAGTCTCCACTCTTTAGTCTTGTCTTCTAAATATAAAGTTAAATGAGTGCTCTGATGTGTAGTTGCCTTTGAATGTATGCATTTGTACCAATGAGTTTCCTCTTAGCACTGTTTCATGGCATCCCACAAATTTTAATACATTATAATTCTATTTTCCTTTCTTTCAAAGTATTTTCTAAGCCCCTGTGTGATTTTCTTAATTAACACTTTGGTTAAATTGAACGTGTTGTTCCATTTCCATAGATGTGTGGATTTTCCAGCTTCTCTTATTGCTTTGCAACCCAGTTCCCATTCAACCCTGGTTAGAAAAGACATTTGATGTGATTTCACTTATTTAATTCCATTTCAAACTTAGTGAGGCTTGTGTGGTGGCCTAACATGAGCAGCGTCCATGCACTTTGCAAAGGAGCGTGTCTTCTGTGCTGTTGGGCAGGCCTCGCTTAGGACAGTCTGCCTCAGTGGGTACATGTCGTTTAGTCCTCTATTTTTTTTATTGGTCTTCTTTGGGCTTGTTCTATCCATTTTTAAAATAGCATATTGAAATTTTAAGTTATTACATCAGAACTATTCACTTCTTTCTTTATTTCTGTCAAAGTTTGCTTTGCATATTTGAGGGCTCTGATGTTCTGCATCTGCTTGTAATTGTCGTATACATTTAATGAACTAAGCCCTTAATCACTGTTTTGTCTCTTTTGCCTCTTGAAACAGTTTTGGGGATAGAGTCCATCGTCCCTGTTAAAACGGCCACAACAGATTTCCTTGATGACTGCTGCGTGGATGGGCTTTATGCCAATCCTGCAAGTTCTTGACTATACAGCAACTGATTCTGCTATTCTGCAAGTCAGTGGCGAGTTTAATGCATTTATCTTGAAGTTATTACTGATGAGATAGAAATCTGGAAATTTTTTTCTATTCATGTTATCTGTCTTATAGATTTTTTCCTCTCCTTTCCTTCCTTCCTACCTTCCATGCTTTGCTCATTTTTGTAATGTTATATTTTGATTCTCTCCTGATTTTTTTCTGCTAATATTGCATATGTATTTTCTTTATGGCTGTTGTAGGGATTGGCTCGTAAGACCTTCAAAATATAACTAATTTGAATTAATACACCTTAATTTCAATCACATAGAAAACTCCTGTAACATTCTATCTCTCCCTTTTATGTTTCTAATGCAACAAACTACATATTTATACATTGTGTACAAACTAGTTTTATAATTATCTTTTAATATATTTTCTACTCACCTATATATGCAATAAAATGGCCTTACAAACATAGATCACAATAATACTTCTTTATATATTTCTACAAATACTTTCTTTTCACAGAGATCTCACATCTTCCACAGCTTTGAGTTTGTATCTGGTCTCCATTCGTTTCAACCTGGATAGCTCACAGCAACACTTATTTTAGGGCGGATCTGTAAGCAATAAATTGTGATTGCTTTTGTTTTTCTTAGAAAGTTCTTGTTTGTCTTTCTTTTTTGAAAAAATAAAAAAGAAATCACTTTTGTCAGGTATAGAATATCAAATGAGAGTTGTTGTGTAGTTAATCTTTTTTTTTTTTTTTTTTTTTTTTCTGTTTCGGGTGCTGGGGATGGAACTCAGGGCTTTAGGTAAACATTCTACCACTAGGCTAAATCCTGACCCTCAGATAATCTTACTGATGTCTTGCAACTGATCCATTGTGTATCTTTTGCTACTTTCAAGATTCTCTTTGTCTGCACAGCCAACCATAGCGTGCTTGGTGTGATCGCTTCAGAAATAGGTAAATATATGAGATTTGTAGATTCACTCCTTTCATCACAATGCGTATGTTTATGTACCTGATGGTGGCACACAAGTCATGCAGATTGTTCACTTTTCTTTATTTTGTTTCTTCTGCTCCTCAGTTCCAATGACTTTAAATATCGCAGGCTCAAATATGTTGATGATTTCATCCACCTAATCCAAGCAGGTCTTGAACATGCTGGGCTGTGCAACATGCTTTCCTCTGTTTCTTGCTGAACAGGGTACTCTGGCGTTTCAATGCTCACGTGTTGCCTCCCATTCATGAAGCAGAAGCCTGAGAGGTCTTTGATCTCCTCTTTACGTGAAGACCCTGTCTGACTCCTGAATTTAGCCCCTCCGCCAATTCTCCTCCGAGTCCATCTTTTAGACCTCCAGCAGTCCGTCAACTGTAGTTCCGGTTTCCCGTCTGAATGCAGGCGTTTTTGCTCTTCGGCTCGTGCTTTGTATGCTATAATCCTCTGCACGCACCCTCCTGTCTCTTCATGTTTTGGGACAGTGGTTTGTTCTGTGACTTTCCTTCCATCACAGGTTCAAGAGGAGCTGATGACTTTTGGTTTGCTTGTATTTCTACAAGTTTTGTGGCTAGGGCTGTTGGCTTCCAAGCCGCTTAAATACTGGGTGGAAAACACAGAAGTCTGTACTATGAATGTTATAAATTTGACCACAATCATGACATGTTATATCAGGGAATCTTTTACAAGAAATCTACACTTTTGGTAGGTGTGTTTATAGTCTTCTGAAAGATGTTTTGTGCATCACAGACATGTGTATACACACATATTTAAGCCATTTTTTTCAGTCTGAGTAATATTTTTACTTTCTAGTAGATTCTGTAGCTGAATATATAAGTTTGCCATCCACCAACAAAGAGTCCTTTCTCTTGTCAATGAATTTGATCTTCTTGTTGGTGGTTGCGTTAGGGTTCAAATCTAGGGTTTCAAGCCTGCTCAGCACTCACTTCGCTACTGAACTACAGCCTCGGCCCTGATGTGTCTCTTCATAAAGATCACACTGGTTCATTTTGTACTGGAATTTAGTTATCAAATTTAGTTTTCTAAGCTAAGCAGCTATGTGAGGTGCTACTAAATTATGATTCGGTGAATTTGCCTACACTGTGACAGATGTAAAAGATTTTGGTTGTCACAAACAAGGAATATGTCACATAAATTTATGTAACACTATGGTTTTATTTTGCCAAGGAAAGCTCCTCTTACATCCAGCTTGACATGTTCTGAAGAATATGTCTTAATTTCCAAAATTCTACACCAGTATCACTTATGATTAGTAATGTAAATGTTTAAAACGTGATATTAAAATATCCAGTAGAGTAAAATCAATATATTTAGAAACTTATGAAAATACTTCACAACAGAGTATAAAAGAATGGCACTATCTCTTTAGCAGCAAAATTGCACTTGATAAAATCCAATATCTAATAAAAGTCCTTTAAAGGGATATTTGTTTATTACTGTATCATGATAATGTGTGTGGCCTCCTTATGTTGACATCATTCTTTTTTTTTTTTTTTTTTTTTTTTGGTACCAGGGATCTAACTCAGGGCCTCATGCTTGCAAGGCAAACACTCTAACCACTAAGCTAAATCCCCGGCCCCGTTGACATCATTCTTAATATGAAATCATTAGCACACTCAATGAAAGTCATGAATACAACAAAGACATATGCAATTACTTCATTCAGCCTTGATCTTACGATACTGTTGAAGTGATTAGAATACTTGAAATGATGCTTATATGTTGTGGTTTTGTAAAGACAATTAAGAAAGAGATGTTTCGTGGTTAGCTCTTTTGTGATGTTTGATTTCTCGGGGCATGCTATATTACTTATTTCAAAAACAAAACAAAATAGAAAATCAAACAAATTATTGTAAACAATCGTACACTCTAAGTGTCGTCTAAAAATATACCTCATGAGAGTTCATTCTGATTCTTTTAAATCAGGGTTAAATTCTAGGGTCAATAAATAAGGTAAATTTAGTTTGAAGCCTAATTTCTATAGAATTGGTCAGTATTCACAATCTGGGGTTGAAGTAGGCTGGAGATTAGTAGCAAAATAAAAATGTGTTATTTAGGAATAATTTGCTTTTGGTACATTAATTTTTTTTTCATTCTTGCCTTAATCTTATTTTTCTGTTTATCTATACATATACAATGTGAGATCTTGTTTGTGTAATGTATAATCAACTAAACTTCAATTATAGAACCACAGGCACTGCAGAGCCGTACTTCGAAGTTATTGGTTCTCAAATGGCATTATTCCATTTCAGGGAAACAATTTTAGCTGCTTTTGGACTTAATCATCCAACAAGCTGTTACATATGCATGTCGTGGGATTGCCCACATGCTGGAAGATGCATACAAGAACAAACTTAAATTATTTATCTTTCCCTGAGTTGGTGCGACTCATTGCCCCTGCAGCAGGTCTCGTACATATGTTCAGTGGTGAAATGTGAAACTCTGTGGGATCGGTTAAGAAGCGATGACAGTCAAGCCTCCTCACAGAGAAGACATCTAAGAAGAACAAAACTGCCTTCAGAAGATGAATATTTTAGTGCTAAAGATCTTGCTTTCAATACTTTATAATAAACATGTTCTCTACCAGCTTATAACTAGAAACTTACAGTTGGTGAGTCAGTGAAAACTTCCAACTTACAGAAAAAAAAAAACCCTCCAAAATTACCCATCAAAAGTTAAGAATTCTGACTCAGTGATTAAAGGATCCTAAAGTTATAAAAGCAGAATAAATGACAAAAAGGATGTTGCCCTTTTGGGCCAAGGACACCGGTGCTCCCCAGTCCTCTGCTTTGCTGCCCACACCGCCTGCACTCAGGTGGGGCCCAGAGCCTCCAGCAATTAGGGGCTTGGGAACGTGGGCAGGACAGGATGTCTGTCGGAGAAGCATCCCAGACCTGTGGGCCAGGGAGTGACATGCCCGGCTTTGCATCCGCCCTGCAGCTTACAGAACCCCTGCAAGCCTCTCAGACCTTCCTCACCTTCCCTAGCATCCCGGGAGCTCCGAGTTCAGAAGTGAGCCAGGGTCTGGGAGGAGATATCCCCCCACCCCACCACACTGCGAGAGGGAGCAGTAAATAGACTTCCGAGTCTCTGAACTCAGACCCAACCTTGTGATTTCTCGTCTATTTTGACTGCACATGTGCCTTGTCACACTTGCTTTTATAGCCAAACCAGAAATGCCATCAGAAAGTACATTCAGGGACTCACTAAGCCCCATCTATGGTCTCATTTTCCCCTTTATTTAAGATGATTCCAATGAGGTCTCACCAGGAGGCAGAAGCTTTATGCTGTTGCTCCTTCGCTACACTGCTCTCCTTCCTGCCCAGCACCTCCTGGATCTGCTCCATCCTCTCACAGCCTGGTCCAGAGGACGTTCACTTGATGGGTTCCTAATGGCGAAAATACCTTGCACTTACTGTGTGGATATAAACTGAAGCCTCTTAGATCCCTGGTGGAGCGGAGGCACCAGGATACAGACGAGGAAGGGTGGAGCGTGCCAAGTTATAATGGCCCTTGTAGATGTTTCTCCATGGGAAATAATCCTCGCACTCTTTGATTCCACTGACTTTTCTGTTTGGAACACATTCTTCCTCTAGCTGTAATGGTTTGCCCAAGAGTGGGCTTATGATCTAATTCTGCCTCATCAGCCTCCTGCCCTGGAACTACGAATCTCGATGGAGTTTGAAGCTTACAAACCTGGACCTTGCAGACAGCAAATCCCCGATCAATTGTCTGCGGTGGAAGCGAGAGGCAGAGGCCTGCACAGGAGAGTGACACGTGACCCTGTCCTTGGACGGTCCCCCGGCTCCTCTCTGCAGAGCTGAAGCTGGTCTGCTCTGAAAGGAGCTTTCGTGGATCTTTGTTTCTATGTGTTTTCTGGCTGGATTTTTAAAAAATACCTTTCTCTTAGATTTTTCCCCTCATATTATATTTTTTTTTAAATTTCAAATTGGTTGCTGGTATTTAAAATCCTGGGCTACATGCAACAATATTTGAAATGGAGCAAAGAGCCCATAACAAGGTTCCTGGTGATAGACCCCAGGTCTGACCTGGCCACTGCCTTACCATACTTGCTTGAAACAAGAGATTAGGGCTGATGCTGCGGGTGACCTGGGAGGAGAGAGACTCTGGGGAGGGCAGCTCGGCTGTCCCTGGGGCTAGGAGTCCACACTTCAGGCCTGAAGCTGGCCATGGAGGTGGCTTCCGATGCTCTGGGGATGCTTGGCCTCAGATCTGACTCTCCATGATGAGGCGGGTGGCGAGTCGGGGCTCTGTGTTTAGGTTGTTTCACATGCACTAATTTTTCTGCTTTAAATACCGTCGTTCTCTCTAAATACCCGTTTCCACTGTCCCAAATTAAAAAGAGAGATTGTTCTGTTCTCCTTCTCTTCCCGGCTTCTGTCAGGGATCTGGGCCTCTGTATTAGTCAGTTTTCTTTTCCTGTGGCACCCAATGTAATCCTCTTACAAGAGAGAAGGTTTGTTTTGGCACTTTGGGACTTACTAGCCCATGGTTAGGTGGCCGTACTGCCTTTGGGTCTGAGGCCAGGCAGCGCATCCCGGCAGGAGCATGTGGGGTGGAGGCGGCTCACTTCATGGTGACCAGGAAGGAGAATGTGAAAGGAAGAGGAAGGGGGGAGTCCCACCTTCCCCTTTGCAGGCCTTGTCCCGGCGATTTAACTCCTCCCACTAGGCCACGCCTTTTAGGCATCTCACCACCTTCCACAACAGCATGCTGAGGACCGCGTGCTAGGAGCCCAAATCCATGATGATTTGGGGAACACTATGAATCCAAATTATGTATTTCTGGAGCGGAATGAGGGCATCAGAGGATCTTTCCAGGCTGTGCCAGGGTCCCATGACCAGGAAACATTAGAGTTGGACATAAATAGACAGCCAGCAGATGGGGCTCGGAAAGCAGGGTACAGAATCAGATATTGTCGGTGCTGAAATGATAAGAAATGATTCTGCTTCTCAACAGAGATAATTGGGTTATTGGCCTCATGCCCAAACACCAGGTTCATCACTTGTATTTTGTATATTTACATATTCATGAGCTTTATCTAAACATAAATATAGGGAAACAAGAAGAGATAGATGGACAGACAGACAGACAGACAGACAGATATAAACATGACACATGTAAGTTCGACTCTAATCGTTTTTCATTGTCCGAATTTTGACTAACATCTAATTTCAGTTCATAGATATATTAGATTTAAAAATAACTCATCAGTTTGGCTTATTTTATAAGACTACAGTGTTATAATACTGTAATAATGTTGTAATTAATGTTACAATGCTAAATACAAGGGGAAATTTGGCATCTGCAATGGCAAATGTGGGAGACTGTCAGAGTCCGACCCTCTGTTACACCCCTGGATCCCCATTGCACCGGAGAAGTAGACAAGCCAGATCCAGGTAAGGTGGCAGCACTGGTGAGTGTTGGATGTGTTCTCTTAACTGAATGAGGCTGGAACAGGCCAAGATGGGAATTGTGTCTCCTGTTTCTCCAGACACCGCTAGGCCTGGCTGGGGACTGTCACAGCTCTCCGCCTTTGTCTACTAAAACTCCTAGTGTCATTTTTCTGGAACCAAAATGTCTGTGATCAGTGATACCTTTGGTGCATATATTGAGTTATCCCCTCTACCTTTACTTTCTGGTTTTCATTTTTATGTAAGATAGGCCTAAATAAATCAAATATATGGCTGAAAGTAGCTCTTCTCTTTAACCTCAGCCCATAAGGCACTAAATAATACTGATTTATAAATAGTTTTTTTTAATTAATCGTGTAGCTATTTTAAAAAGACACTAACTAAAACACTCAACATAGAAAAGAAATAAAGATAATAAAAGTAACACCAGTGAGGGTGTTACTCCCTGGCATGCAACTCTGCTTCCTGGGCCTGAGGAAGAAAGTGAGCATTCAGAGCAAGAGGAAGGAAGTTACTGGTAGCATGATCACATGTAGCAGGGGTAGACTTAGCCTCTGCCTCTTGCTGGAGAAGAGGACCTTGTCCCTATCTCTCCGGATGTGGTGCCTACTGTTGTCTACCTGTGTACTTTGGGTGGAAGTACAATTCTCCAATTTAGTAAACCAGTATCTCACTCAATGACTCCTGTGTCCATCACTTCCCTCTTTAAGGGTGTTTTGCTTGTCAAAACCATTGTGTTGGGAATTTTAGGTCTGTGGAAATTCATCACCTTGAATCTGCGCCCACCTCTCACATTGTTTCAGGTTGTGGAAACCCCACTGGAATTCCCCAAGCTGAAGGAGCTACTCGAAGAGGTGACCATTTGCTCACCTCTGCTCAAAAATTCTCGAAACATCAACACAATTTATTTATGAATGGTTTAAAACAGAATCAATGGTCTACACTCTATACTGGGGACAGTTTCAAAATACAGAAAATGGAAAAGGAAAAATAAGTATAGAATCTGGAACATGCTTCAGATTTAGCAGGAAGATGAAAGAATTGGAAATCTGCTGGTCCCTGTTGTTCTATGACTCACATCCTCTCATGCGATCAGTGGGAAGGTGTGCAGGTCAGGGTTTTCTGGGGGAAGACTGTTCTTATTTGCCTCTCTGGAGACAAAGGGAGAGATGATGAAGATGTCCTGGTGGGATCGCGTGGCGCTTCTCAGTGATCCCTGGAGTTGCAGGGCTTTAAGGTGAATACTGTGAGGGAAAGTCTCTCCCAAAAGCTCCCGTGTGGGCCAGGGAAGGTGACGAGCTGGACTCCAGCACTGGAGTCCCTCAGCGGCATCCCTGACAAGAGCAGAACCTGAGTGAGAACGCAGCCTTCTGACTGGAGGACACAGAGGTGGCCGGAACAGGAGCTGAGGGCAGAAAGCAAGGAGTGGTATAGACTGGCAGTCGCAAAGCAGGATGAATAAGTAGTTTGACCACTAAGGTTTAAATTCTGAGCAAAATATTTCAAGAAAGATTGAAAATAGAGGCAGACGTGGGGTCAAGAAACAGATAGATGAAACTCTGGCCTCGTGCTTCAGTAAGACAAGAAAAAAATCTAAATGATGCCCTCCAAGCCAGGAGGGATCATAGATAAGATTGAAGCTTAGAAATACCTGCTCAAGTCTGAACTTTTTTCTCCTTACATACTCCATACATAAACTGTAAACTTCTGCATAAACTACACATGACATCTAAGTAGTCCTTATGCACAGCAAGGGATCATTTACTACCTTCAAAAGTATAATTGCAGTAGATTTAATAAAAATATACTTTTCCAGCAGAAATGAATCTGTACTCATTTTTAAATGTTATCTATTTTTATGGCTGTATGGGATAACCTCCCTCAGCAGTACCTGTGGCTAAATTTATTTGTTAACAAGGACACTGGGTGAGAGACCCTATATTTGGAAGGATCTCACTAACGAATTGAGAATTAGCTTGCCAGTTTCAATCTCTGATGAAGGTATTATTAATTACTTAGTTTGCATATGTTGGACAAAAACAAAAAATATCATCTCATAGCTTGGGAAGCCTTATGAAGGTCACAATACTTCTGTATAATTATACTCAAAGGATACATATTCTTGTGTGATGATCTCTCAGTACTGAAAATGTCTATTTGAGAATTTTGTCTGTAACCTAAAAGAAACACAAAATGAAAACCAGAAAAGAAAACAATGGGGAAAGAGAAATCCTAATATCTGTTCTCTTCAGTAGTGTGGTTGAATCAAGTCTTGTAAGTGCTAACCACCTACCCACCAGAGCATGACCCTAGAATAATGGTCTTGTGATTTTTTTAACACCTGGAAGTTCTTTTGTCTCTCCTTAGACTTTGCTCCTAAAGCTAGCACTAGTTTTCATTCACTTGAAGCCATCTTCCAGGTGGGGAAAAGAAGTCATTTCTCTGAGTCCCAAAAGATAGTCCTAAAATTTTTTCTAGACCTGAAACAGCACAGTCTCTCCTGTGGTTTCACTTAATGGCATTTTTAATGCTATGATTCACTTTATCTCATTTATTTTTGTTCTTGAATTTCTCAGCTGAAATTTTGAGGACTGTCCAGTCCCAACAAGGAGATATTTTGTTCTGTGCAATGTATTTCTCAAGTATAAAAACATTTACAAAAACAAAAGTGAGAGATCCTGTTACTGTGATCCATATGAAAGATAAAATTCAGCAGAGACTTCACACCTTATTCCCCGTGGTATCAGGTTGAGAATGAGTTGATAAGAGATTCTTCTTCCTTTTTCCTAAAGGGAAGAGTGATATTGTCCTCAAAAACTAATGTGACTCTCGGCTGCTATTTGAATGTGATTTTCTTCTTAGTAAGTTCTAGACTGGCAAATTGTCTCAAAATTCTTCCTTTATGTTGAAATCTTAGAAATTTAGGCAGAAGAGGCAAAGCAAGTCACGGGTCCCAGTTAAGAGTGAATGGAGAAGTCAGTTGTATAGTGGAGCACAGGATATGTGGTCCTTGCTGGGGTCTTCTAAGGAGATGCCCACCACCTGAGGTGTGCAGAGACCCCACTTCTACCCATTTAACACTCATGATTTAAAAGCAAGACGACCCTTTGCAAAACTAACCATTTCTCTTTCATTTTAGCATTCTCTGACCAGTCATCATCTTGGTGTGCGCAGCATTCAAATTCCCCAATGTTTGTCTCTTATGGAGACATTTTTTTAAAAAAATTTATTTTAATGGTACATTTTAGGTGTACATAGTGATAACATTCATCATAGGGAATTTGTACCTGTACATGATACATCTTGTTGCTTCCTTTTTTCCCATTCCCCTCCCCTCCCTTCCCCCCTCCTCCTTCCTTATTTACAAAAGCTTTATTTCCATTGTTTCCTTCCATTTCTTATTTCTCTTGTCCCTCTGTTCCTTTCCTCTTCCCCCTCCCTTGTTCCCTTCCCCATTTGGACATTTTCTTCCCTTTCCCAACATAATACATTTTAGTTTTTATTTACAATTTCAGTTTCTCACACTAGAGAAACAATGCAGTATTTAAACATGTGTGTTCAATTTATTTCACTTAAAAGTATGGTCTCAAGAGGCATCCATTTACCTAGAAACATCTCAAGCTTATCATTCTTTATGGCAGAGTAGTGCTCCATTGTATAAAAAAAAACACATTTTCTTTATCCATTCCACAGTTGATGGGGATTTGGGCTGTTTCCAAGATTTAGCTATTACAAACTGTGCCGCTATAAACATGGGTGTGCATATGTTGCTGCGGTATGATGTTTTAATTCTTTTGAGATGATACCAAGAAGGGGAAGAGCTGGGTCAAATGGAACCTCTAGTCCTAGCTTTTTGAGGACTCTCCACACTGATTTCCATACCGGTTGCACCAGTCTACATTCTCACCAACAGTGGAGAAGGGTTCCTTTTTCTCCACAGCCCCTCCAGCATTTGTTATTGGCTGATTTGTTGATAATAGCCATTCTTTCTGGAGTGAGGTGGAATCTCAGGGTTGTTTTGATTTGCATCTCTCGAATGACCAGTGATGTTGAACATTTTTTCATATGTCTATCTGCTGTTTCTACTTCTTCATCTGAGAAGTGTCTGTTCATTTCAGTTGCCCATTTTTGGATTGGGTCTTTAAATTCGGGGGGTCTGATTTTTTTTTTCAGTTCTTTATATACTCGAGAAGTTAGTCCTTTGTCAGAGGAATAGCTGGCAACACTTTTTCTCACTCTGTGGGTTGTCTCTTTGCTCTTACAGAGACATTTTAATGTTAACTTAGACCCAACAAAAATTAATACATCCTGTGTTTTGGTGGCATTTAGTGTAAGCAGTTAACTCAGAGTCACAGTTACTTAGAACTCCTGCGGCTTTTTGTAAGGGAACCTGTTACTAAGGCGGTAAGATATGTTCCCTCCCTGCTCATGTCTGCTTACTTACAGGGGGCTGGGCTGGTGTGGGGACAGAAAACCCGTGTGGCTCCCCAGGGACTCGGTTGGAAAGGAGCATGGTCAAAGCACAGTTCAGTGGAGCTGTAGTTACAAGTAGCCATCCCTTCAGCCCCATGGGGATCTGAGTCTCCTCAGAAAGTCAGTTATATACATTTTCATGAGGTGCAAGAAGTCACAGTCCTCTCATGGGCAAAACAAATCATGGTCCATGGATGCAATTTTAATAATGAAAAATATTGCAGTTTATACATGACAGTATAAAACTTTCTGTTGGAAAATTCTTGGGCACCAGTCACCCAGCTTTAGCACAGGTCTTGATAACTTTAAAATGGACACACCTGACTAACCAAAGAAATGTGCTGCTTCCAACCGGCATAGTTCAGATGCAGAACGTGGCAGCTTTCTAAAATAATTGTAACATCTTGGAAAAACAATGATTGTAAACGTCCTCATAGTTCTTCTTACAAAAAGTTTTTTTGATTTCATGGTTGACAGGTAGCTACGCTGCATTATAGACTATTCGGTGGACACACATGACACACACGCACAGTGGAAGTGAGCCTCCTCAAATCCCGTTCTGAAGGCTTCCTCGAGGTGTTAGTAGTTCTCTTCCATGCCTTCCTCGCAGGAGGGCAGAGTTCCTGTGTAACACGTTTGTTTGTGGGTGTGCACATGCGAGGGACAGAACATTGAGCGGTATGTCCCGTTTCCTCTCGTCTTCTAAAAGGCTCCTGGTACGTGGAGGGACTTTGGCTTGCTGGCTCTGAGTATAGAAGCAGATACGCAGCTATGGAAGCTGACATAGTTGTATCTTGTTATGTTTAAAATTTCTTCATCCACTAAGAAGTGGGAAGGAATTTGGGGAAAAATAGAGGAAAAAGGTAGCAGGAAATTTGGTTTCAGGGAGGATGCTAGAAACTTGGAAATGACCTTGTGAAGTCTTGTAAAAGCTGCACTAGAGGACATAGTTCTTCCTTTGAAAAGCTTGCTATGAAGTTTGTGGGTTCTGGCCCAGATACCTTCGCTAAATCCTCAATGCATACGTGCTTGAAAATAAGAAAAACATTTTGCCACGTATAAAGTCATGTATATTTGAAATAAATGTCTTTATTGGCAAATGCTAATACTATCTATGTATTATATATTAAGTCATCTACAAATTGTCTACTAGAATTAATAATTGAATTTACCAAGGTCACAAGAGAGAAATTCAAGAAATATGTTCTGACATCAAATCACTGGAAAACAAAATGAATGAATAATTCCATTTGTGCTAGCATCAAAACATCACACATTTTAAAAGAATGAGTTTAATGAAAGAAGTGCGAAACATTTCCACTGAGATCAACAGAACATTTATAGACTGAGAGCAAGTCAATCTGCAGACTCTAGGCAAGCACAACACAATACAAACAAGCTTTGGTAGAATTTGCAGCTGATTCTTAGGTTGATATGGCAACACAAGTGACCTCAAGTTACCAAAATGTTAATAAACAAAGACAAATACAAAAGATGCCAATACCACAATTTCAAGATTTGGAAGGCTTCCATATGCCAGAAAAGAATGAAGCATTGATTTAAGTAGAGATACACAGATTAGGGGAGCAAATTGTTAACGAAAGAAATAAACCCCCAACACTGGACAACTGGTTTTTGGTAAGGATGCCGAGGTAAGTCATTGAGGAAGAAAAGGTATTTTCAACAAAGTGGTGGGAGGACAAATTAATCCAAAAGAGAATCTAGACTCAAATGGAAAATTATAACTATTCTATCAGAAAACTTGGGAGAAAAATCTGTATAACTCTTGAAAAGATTTGTTTCTGGATGAGGTGAAAGAAAAAGACATCGATTGTGAAAGGAACGTTGACAAATTGAACTTTATCGAAATTAGAAACATTTTTTTCTCAAAAGCAAAATGAACATGAAATTTAAACCACAGACTAGGATAAATGTTTACACTGAATGTATCTGACAAAGAGCTAATGTGTAAAACTCTTACAACACAATATTATGAAGACAGCTTAAATAAATGGACAAAAATTTGAGCAGATATTATACAAAGACATATAAAGGGCTAATAAGCACATCAAATATGTTCACCATGTCATTACAAAAATTCAAATTAAAATCACACACACACACACACACATACACACATAAAAGCACACATCCATTACAATAGCAAAAATTTAAGACCCACAAAACTAGCTCTCAACAAGGCTGTGCAACTGTAACTTTCATACATTATGGATAAGGATTTAAATGACCACCACCACTCTGGAAAACAATTTGGCAGTTTTTAAAAAAGTGTAACATGTATTTACCATTTGTCCCTGCATTTCACTTCTATGTATTTTTCTACGAAAAAAAAAAACTTAAGTTTATAAAATATTTGTATATAAATTCTTATTCATGACAACCAAAAACTGGGAACAAATAAAATGTGTATGCACCAGTGAATGGCTATAAAAATGTGCCCTATTCTTGCAACTTTCTGGCAATCAGGGTGCACATTTGATTCATATAACAATGTAGACCAACCTCAAAGTAGGTTTCCTTATTGACAGAAACCAGTGAAAGTCTATATAAAACATTCTTCCACTTATATAATATTAGAAGATACAAATTAAGAATCGATGACATAAAGATGTTTGATTGACTGCAGCGAGGTGGACAAAGGGCTCAAGGTATCTTCCAGGGGTGGGAAATGCCTTGTATCTTGTCTATGTGGGTGGTTTCCTATGCGTGCATAACTCAGACTCATCATAGTCTATGCTTTTACTTGACATAATTAATGTGCATCAATTATATTTTAATAAAGTTAACTCTTACAAAGCAATGCCAAAAGAAAAGAATCAAAGCACAAGACCGAATAGAACCTAAAACAGCAACAATGTGAACATCTTCAGTTTGTGAGTGAGTAGATGAGGAATTAATCAAAATGAAGTCAAGACAGTAATTCTGTACCACTAAGGCTGGGGCCTTTTTCCTGTGTTCCAACATTTAAAAATATATTTCTAATCAATATTAATCAGCTCAGAATCAAGAACACCCGCAGAAGAACACTTGGTCCTTGGTGCTCTGGCAGCAGCAGAGTCTGGCCCTGGGTGGGGACAGAAGGGACAGTGTGGCTGAATGAAGCTTTTAGATTGCTTTTGGACTCAGGACTGGAGAGCCCTGTCACAACCTGTCTTGTGGATTTCAGAGTAGATGGGATCTGTGTCTCCTGCTCATGTGTCCTTAAACAGCAGATCTTCTGTGCTTGTTTCCTGGCGTTCCCGAGAGCGACAGAGGTCGGGGTCAGCTGCCCTGTTCTGTGGCCCCCGACGGAACCCTTCGAGCCCGCGACTGCACGTGGTGTCAGTGGGGAAGTTTCATAGCTGAGTTTCCCGTGGAAACAGCCAAGTCCTCATCTGGAATAATTCTCAGCTAACCTTGCAGTCTCCGTGCAGGGCCACTCACTCTGTCCAGGCTGGGGAAGATGTCTCAATTCTGGGCCAATTTTGAGAGGTAGCCAAACTCTGGATTCCTGGGGAGCTTGCCTGGGGCCGCGTACATGAAGGCGTCAATTTTTGGTCCTCAAGGCCCCACATCTGTGACCAGAGCATACTACAGAGCAATTCCTGCCTGATTATCGCTAGCTCCCCGGCTGATCTCCAGGGAATCTCGCCTTGCACAGTGAGCGCTGCACAGGTTATGGCAAAGATGACATCATACTGAGATTTTAAAGACGAACACTATCCCTTACTAATTATTTGCAATCAAAGGTTAGAAGCAGGCTCTTGACAACCATGGCAGGTGGTAGCCCTGTGATGTGAAAGCATCCCCTTCCCGTGATGGAGGACAGGTGTGATGTGGCAGGTGAGGCATCCACAGAAGCTGACAACTCCATGCGCGATCATCGTGGAATAGAGTGATTAATAACCCACAAAGGAAAAAGCTACGGCCCGCGGCACTAAGTAGAACACCTGTCTCTGTGGGCCGAAGGTCAGGAATATGACTGAATTGTAAGGGTGTTGAACCTCAGAAGGGAGTTGGTTTTGACCAGGAGGAGCCCTGGGCTGGTCGCCATAACAAAGGACCCCCACTGAGTGTATGAACACTGTAAATATATTCCTCATAGTTCTGGGGTCAGAACCTGTCTCGTGAGCAAATGTCAACAGAGTGGCCTTATTTTGGGGTCTTTTGCCTTCGGTTGTAATGATCGTCTTCTCCGTGTCTGCACACTGTCTTCCCTCCATACAGGTGGGTGCCCAAACATCCTCTGCTGGTGAGAACACCGTCTGACTGGTGTCCCCTCTACCAGCCTTTCTCATTCAGACCCAAGAGCCCTGTAGTCAAAGAGTCACACTCTGGGGTGTTTGGGGCTGCAGCTTTGAATATCTGAGTTTGGCACAGAAGACATAAGTCAGCCCAGTCCTGTGCCAGGCAAAGTGAGGTTAGAGAGAAGGAGGCTGTCCTGAAAAGTTTGATACCAGTGTCCACACTGAAGGTCCGCAATTAACCAAAACCCCTGCTGAGTTGCTAAGAAATGGATGCATGTGGCGTCACCTACCAAGAATGGCTCTGATTGCAGGACAGCCCGAAAGGAACAGGAGCAGTAGACACAATGAGCAACGGTGGCCCCTGGCAACTGCATTTCTCAGCACTTGGAATTGGGGCAGGTACCGGAGTCAGGTGCAGGAGAAGTTGGTGTGTCCTTTAGCAATGCGACATATGCCATAAAGGATGTTTTGGGGGGACTGTAAGGCCAGTGGCTAGATTTCTACATTAGAATCATTAAGGATATTGGAAACTTAGTTTAACCATGTAATTAATTTTTTTTAAATGCGGTAATGATACTCCTGCCAGTTTTAGAGTAGATTAGCTGGTGTCAGGGTCCTAAACACTTCAGTGGTGAAAGGACAGCGAGACATGAGAGGGAAGAGGGAGGGACAGCTGTCCTCCATCCAGGGACAGAGACCATGTCACCAGCCCCGCTGACATTCGCTCACAGCGAGGTCTTGACTCCAGATCAGTGAGAAATAGATCTCTGTGGCTCACACGCTCACTTCGTGGCATTTTGTTTCCGCAGCTTACACTATGGGTGAGTGTGAGGTTCTGTCTTGTTCACATGCACACATGTAATTCACCACCAGTTTACCGGTGAGGATGAAGCACTGTCTGATTATCAGCAATGAAGGAAATTTCCTGCTTCAGAAATTCCTAACTTTAGGAAAACGCAAGGAAAAACTTCAAGTCACCTTTCACCTCTGAAGAGACAAATTGAGAAGACTAACTCAGCTGGAATGATTTTCTTTAGCAATTCTCAAGATTTAAAATATCCTGCCGGCAAGTTCACCAGTCAGGCAGATAAGTCACAGCTACCCATGTGTGGGTCTTTGGGGGAAGGAAGCACATAGTTCCAACACTGATTTTACCAATTCCCAGCTCTGATATCTGGGCTGAGCTGTTAGATTTGGCAAACCTCACTTTTCTCCATTAAAAGAACGTGCATTGCCCACAGTTATTTTTCATTCATTTACTTATTTATTTGGTACTGGAGATCGATCCCAGGGTGCTGAACCACTGAGACTTTTTTTTATTTTTTATTCTGAGACAAGATCTTACTGAGTTGCAAAGTCGTCCACGCTGGGCTTGAACTTATGATCTTCCTGCCTCAGCCTCTCAGAGTGCTGGAGTTAGAGGTGCGCAGCACCATGTGGGGCTGTGCTTGGTGTTATTTCAATAATTGAATGAGTAGATTGAGCTAAAGCACTCTGGGGAATGTGCTTATTGAATAGCAACTGCTTTCATTAAAAAAGGGTACCAAAGAAACACGACTTCTAGTCTCTCCTTATTACATGCTTTTAAATAATCTCTACTAGCTTAAGACTGATAGAGTGTTCGTTGAAATAAGTGAGGACATTTCTAAAAAACTTGTGATTTTAAATATGTGAATGAGAAAATCCCAATTCATTAGTAAGGGAGATAAAAGTAAAGAGCAGGAAGGCAAGAATCTCTGATGTTTGAAATGTTGTGCTAATAAGACTAAGGCTTTGTATTCACTCCCGTCAGATCCCATCGCTCACAGGAAAATGTACCCATTAATGAAGAAACACTCCTTACCAGTGCAGATCAAGTAAGACTTAAACACTTTCTGGCTGCCATGTTCAATTCTTTTCCTTGGGGGAGAGGAGAGGTCAAAGCAATTGGTCACGAGGGTAAGAATTAAATAGGGAAACAACAAAAATTTGCTCGCAAAAATGTTCATCAAAGATTCTCATTATTTATACAGAAATGCTGTAAATACGCTGCAAAATGCTATAATTATAAATAATGTTAATCTATTTTAAATTCACATACTATAAGACACCTACTAAAACTATTTAAAAAAATAACACTTTTGCAAAATTATTTCTACAACATAACACTATCAAATATGTATCTATCAAAATGTTATGAATTTGTTAGGTAACATTGTTATATCTCTCTGGTATCTTTTTCACACTAATATGTATTGTCCATTAAGAATGAATATTATTATTAAGAACGTAAGGTATAATCATATATTTATGAAATTTTTCCCCTAACACTGTGATATTGAAAAGTTGCTCTGTAGGGAAAACTTTTCCTTCCCAATGAAGTATTTGTAAGATTTATAAGATTCTCTCCTGCACGGTCTCGTCTCTGATGACTCTGTATAAAATTGTTCACAAAAACACAGCTTGCTGTGGGATCCTTACTACAATTATCGCCATTCATGGACTTCTCTGGAGAGAGTTTTGTTTTGTTTTTTGTTTGTTTTAACAGTACTTGGGAATGAACCCAAGGCGTCTGAATACTGCCCCAGCTCTTTTTTTCTTTTTATTTTGTGATCCAGGATCTCTCAGTTATCCAGGGAAGATCCAGATTTGCAATCTTTCCGCCTCACTCTCCCAGAATGCCAGAATTACAGGTGTGCACCATCATTCGGGGCTGGTGAGAGTACTTTAAACTTGGGGATATGAATTCAAACTGCGTCTTTCATCCCACTTATACATTTATAAGCTTTATTCCTCTATGGACTCACAGATGCACATCTAATCCTGGTTCTTAAATGTGTTTTTCTTTTCACGATGCATTTGTAAATTGTGTTTCTTACATTCCTTCCACACTTTCATGGGTGGTGCCTGCTCACCATGAACTGTGTAAACATTCTTGGATCTCATGGTCCAGTGTGAGCTGTTGGCAGGTCCTGGATCTCCTGGTCCAATGTAGAGTGTGCGATCACTCCTGGGTGAGTCGGCTGCTTCTCTTCCGTTTTCTAACACAGCTGCTCATTCTATTTAACGTCTCCAAGTGGCCAATTCTGTCCCCTTGTAAAGATGACAAAGAAGGCCTGACTAAAGACAGTTTCTGTGCATTCCTTCCTTACAACCCTTTCTAATTAACAACATGGAATCTGGCTTTTATTTCTCTTCTCTTCTACCTTTCAACATTTTTTATTCGTGCATGTCCATAGTACGTAATGATTATATTCATCTTGGAAAGTTGGTACATGTATGTAAGACAGCTTAATGCTTTTTCCTTCCCCTTCCTTTACCTTTTCTTCCACACTCTCCCTCTCTAGTTCTCTTTCCCATTATTCCCAAGACCTCGCGAGCATAAATGCCTGAGGTTTCCAGTTCCCGGTGTCTCTTGAGAAGACACATTCCCTTCCCCTGGAGACCCTGAGACTGTCCTTCTGTCCCTTGTGTGGGCTGCTGGAGACTTCTTCTCCACGCGGCTAACACAGTTCTGGCTCTCACCTGCCCTTGATAGAGGTCCGCAAGGTCATCACTAGGTAGTTTTGACAATAATGTACATCAACAGAGTCCAAACAGTTCAGTCTTGCCCCCAGGTGACTGAATCCTTGTCTCTGAGTTTTCATAATGGCCAGGCCATCCTACTGTCCTCTGTAATCTTGCTCACTCAGCTTCCTGGGAACTCGTATCTGTCCATTCCTCTTCAGTAGAATGTGTGGTCGAAGCTGGAAATTTCACTGATAACTGGGTAAAAGTCACGACCTGCAGGAATGTGCACTTTCATGGACAAAAAGCCAACAGAAACAATACAAAACAAAGCAAACAAACAAACAAACAAATACTAGCCCTAAGTATTCTTTTTAGAAACACTCAAATAGTATATTCTTTAGAATGTGAAAATATTCGAAAGCTAAGAAAAAGGGAAACAAACAGTACGCCTCTGCCTTGACTTATTGAGGTAGGAAAAATATAATTCTCAACCAGTTAGATGTCAGATGAGCAGAGTTCCTGGTCTCACAATATCAAGTAATGAAGTCCTGAACCAAAGCGGGGGCCTAGGAGAGTTTTATTGGAAACAAAGGGAAGAAGAACAACTCATAGATTTCCAGGAGAGGTCTCAAGTGTCTGGCTGCTGAGGGCCTTTGTCAGGGGCAATTTATACAGCCAAATCACCACATGGGAACAGCATGGGTCACCCTGCAATCAACCTGTGGGGCTACAAGTGTGGCCGCTTAGCTAATACTGATCCCACAGGGAAACAAATCTCATAGCAAGGGAACATGGGAAGAACAAAGGTGGTCCTGGAAAGGGGGCGTTCTGGTCACCCCAATATGCATCTGTTTCCTCACTGGACCTATTGGCCCACATGGTGTTAATAACATTATAATCTCAAGTTGCTAATTGTCTTGAGGGAGGCTGTAGGCCTGGCTGTTGCCTCTTCACCTCGAGGCCTGGATCTCTTTAGATTCACCTCCAGCTACAGTTCTGATCCCTCTATTTTTGGGCGCTGACATGCTCCAGGGCCCAGTCCTTCTCTGACTGCATATTAATATCTAACTTTGCTATCTAAAATAATCCTAAGGTATATTCATCACACACTGTTAAACCCTTTCTAATTATTTCCCATAATGATAATTGAAGGTGAAGTATGAATATCCTGTACTAATAATTCTGTTTTACTTTTTAGAAATCTTTTCTATTGCAATAAACAGAAAACTAAGTTCCTCGTAACTTGTACCTAATCATAATAAAGTGTGTTACACACAGCCCAAAATATGTTCTAAAGGCACGGAGTCTTCATCAGCTCTGGAATGCACCATGTGTGAGGCAATTCCTACAGAATTTGGAAAGGCATAAATATGTTACAAATGTTCTATAAATTTGACTAAGTGGAAAGAAGCTAGAAGAAGAAACTCACACTGAGCACCGAGTAAATATTGTACAGCATCCCACTATTTTTTTAATTTATGTTGTGGTAAGCCCTTGGTTCTTACCAAATTAAACAACATATATGTGATTGGTAAAAATTTCAAGGGGAAAGATTTATACGATCTGAAGAGAAACCAGAGTACTGGTAAAAATTTCAAATGGGCGATTTATACCATACTGTCTTAGTGTCAGCTAAAATTTCACATTATAAAAGTGGATTCTTTAAGAGTCCATGTTAAAACAAAGCTAATAATAAGGAGGGAAGAAGTGTAGAAGAGAGGGTAGGGGAATGAGAAAAAGGAAGACTCATGATGTACTATATACAGGTACAAATTTCCCATGATGAGTGTGATCATTATGTGTATCTGAAATATACCAATAAAATCAATTAAAAATAATAAAAAATAAAACAAAGCTAAAGGCAATGTTTCACGGAGGGAGATCCATTTTCACACAGCCTACCAGGTAACCAATTTGCCTCAAGAGGTGTAAACTAGCCAAGGACTAAAGAACAAATGAGATGTCAGGGTCAAAGCATTCTAGTCTTTTTTCGTTGACTAACCGGTCCTGAGATAGACTCCTTGTGTTTTAAGGTCTCAGTTACCTTCCCTGTAGAATGAGTAGCTTGAACGGTTTTAGTTCTGAGATCGTTTACGTTTGAATTTGGGCTGTATTCCCAACATCCACAACTATGCCTAATTAAATTACTTCAATAACTTTTGTGGGATTTATAGCAGACTGCAGAGCAAGTTAGTAGGGATTGGAGGAAATATTGTCCAGGCCTTGCAGTATTTACTGACTGGAGAGGAACGGTTTGGGATTCTAGCTGGAACATTCTACCAGTCTACATAACCATACTTTGAATCAACCTAAAATTCTGTCCTGGCAATGTCATTAATGATGGTTAAAGTTGATTGTGTACTATGATTTTCCCGGGGTAAAGTTCCACTTTCCAACCCTTGGCAGAGTGCCTATTCTCTTTTTTAATTCTTTTGATCGCCTCAAATTCCTCACATTTCTTAACCACTGTTCCATTTGCAATCACATTATCCTGTTTTACGTGAACATTAAAAGGCGAACTTCAACTCCGATTTATACTCATAAAGGGTTGTCAAATCTCTCTAACAATTATTTTAAATATGAACCTGGTTAGCATTTCCTAAGAGTTGATTCTATGTTTAAATAATGAGATACATTCTGTCTTCACATAAGGGCACAGTACGATCTTGGGGTGAGTCTTTTTTTAAAGAAATAAAAATATTGCCTCTAGATTCTGCTCATTCTGGGAGACCATCAGCTGGGGACCTGTCTCATTCAATTTAGATGGCATTTCTGAGAGGGAATGCAAATAAATGAACATTTATTAATTTTCCTTGGTAGAAACTGATATATATCCTGGAGTCTAAACATGAGGAGTTTAGAGTTACAAATAACTATTTCCTCATGATTGTTCATTATTAATTTCAGGACAATAGATAAGGATTTTTTTCTCTCATAGATAGCAAAGGGTCCCACTGTGGTCTGTATAGCTAGAAACTGGAGTTTTATCATTAAAGTGGCATCTTCAGAACAAGATAAGGGGCCACAACGGATCCTCTGGGACGTGACTGTGATGTCGATCCACAGACTGGATTATTCAATTACGCATCAAGGGACACTGGCAAAAAATCAGATTCTACATGGAGCTCTATGCCCAAGCACTGTGGTACCATCACACATCCAAAGGCTTCAATGTGACCCTCGGTGGGTGGTGTGGACAACCCGGATGCCCTGGAGAGAAAGATGGCCCCCGGGTGGAACCAAGTGGGAGAGTGCTACTCAGCGCAATGCACAATTTCCAAATTATAAATTGTTTACTTTGGACAATTTCCAGTCAAGGTTTTCAAAACATGGTTAACCAAGACTGTAGAAAGCAAAACTGATACAAGCTCTGTGGTACCATCAGAGCTACAGTGTGGTGGAGGCTACTTCAATACGAAAACTGAAATACAATCAAAAGCCCTGTGGTCAGATCAAGCTTGTTTTTGTCCTATGATTGTGATGTTTCTGGTTAAAATGTTTAAGCCACGATTAATCTAACACATGTGAAGATCCCACAGTTCACTTATACGTCCAATACCAGCTGTCTGTAAGACGTTTGGTAAATGGAGCTGTTGATATTTGAGATATATGATGATAAGCTCATTTTATAGAAAACTAACTCACGGAATGTTAGGTGACTTAGTGATGTTCTCATAATCATTGAATTCCAGATCTACGAGTTAAATCAGACTCCAACAATTCATTTCTTCCCCACCTAATGATTTTGTGACTATTAAAGGATGCTAGTGTAGAAATGGGGTGTGAAAGGATCTCCATGCCCTGTGACTTTTAATTATCAACTAAGGGCTACTGAAATGATGTCTTTGATGATTTCCGACATTGCCTTAAGAATTTTTCCTGCATTTCTCCACCTCCTCTCCATATATATTTGGAAAAGATGCCACATTTGTGTTCGTGTGGGAAAGATGGCCATGGTCATGCTCATCAACCAACTTGGAGTTCACAAACAAAGACAAAATTTTGCCAAACATTTCTGTTTGCGAGCCAGATTGTTCTCAAACAAAAGTGTTCATTAACCGAGGTACCGGTATCTTACTAGACTAAAATCTTCTCAAAGGTGGAAAATTCATCACTTTATCATCCATTTTCCCAGAGCACAAGTGGTTACTTAAAGGACGGTGTCCCTTCCTAACTGTAGCAGGCTTGAAATTTATCACATTCTACTTCTAAACATCCTGATGTCTTGATAGCTGAGTTCAGTTTAGCTCTGAAACTCCAATTACACTGAATTAAAAACATGTTTTTCTCATTTGAGAGTAATTCTGTTATTTATGGTTTATAATAGGGAAAAGTAGCTAAACTGAATGCTCGAATTTAATGAGTTCACAGCCCCTTGTGGGCTCCTTCTCTTCCTCTGCCTAGCTTCACATTCTCCCTTCTGTGAGATGGAATGAGCGTCTGGCCTGGGCCCACTGAGGGCATCTTCCTAGAGGTCCTCTCTGACCTATTGCTGGAGGGACCCTCGTCAGAGTGACCGTGGTCTGCTCTCCCTGACAAAGCAGGCCGAGGCCACTCCCTCCACGGTGTCCCTCCCTGGCTTTCTGAGGGGGCAGCCTGAGGCCCTGGGCAGCGTCGAACCCTCTGCACTGATAGTCCTCTTTCACTCCTGGATAGGACGTCCCCTCCATCTCTGCTGCAGCAACTCCCTGGCAATACGTCCATCTCCAGTTCTTGGCCCCTTTGTGTCTCCTTCCAGACCCAGGGGAGTCTACGCGGGCCAGTCTCACACACTGAGTGAGGAAGAAGGAATTTGCACCTGACCGCGCTGCGGCCGCAGGTCCTCTGTCCGTAAACAACGCCTCATGGATTAAATCTCACCGTGGGCGGTCTCCTCCAGAATACCAAACAGAAAGTGGAAGCAATCTATGAAGATCTCAAAAACTAAAAATTAACCCACAATGACAAATAAATCAACCAAAAAATAGGCAAATTAACTGACTAGACACTTCTCAAAAACAAAAGTCCAAATGGCTAATAAGTGTATAAAAAAACATTCAGCGTCTTTAAACTTGAGGGAAATGCAAGTCCAAATTCTGAGATTCCATTTTACCCGAGTCCAAATGGCTGTCAGCAAGAACACATTAAAAACAGCAAATACTGGTCAGGATGTGTGAAAAATGAAGCCCTCCCACACTGTTGGTGGGAATGTAAACTGGTACAGTCGTGATGGAAAAAAATATGGAGATGCCCCCCAGAAATGAAAACTAGAAATTCCATTTGACCCCACTATACCTCCCCTGGGCCTATTCATGCAGGAGCCAGAGACGGCACACTACGCTGACACGCGCACACCCGTGCACACGGCAGCACAAGTCACACTGGCTGAACTATGCAGACAGCCTAGATGTCATCAGCAGATGATCGGAGAAAGGAAACGTGATGTCCATGCTCAGCTGAATACTACTCATCCGTGAAGAAGATGAAATTATGTCATTTGCACGAAAATGGATAAAACTTGAAACCATCAGGCTAAGTGACATAAAACAGAGTTACAATTGCATGGTTTCTCTTATGTAACAAACCCCAAATATAAATAAATAAATGAGTAGGATGGATGGTAGATAACAAGAAAGCAGATGTGTTGGAGATGGGGAAGAGGACCAGGTAGGAGGAAGGTGAGGGAGAGAGTTTAAACAGGTGAAAAGGATCAAGGTATATTACATGCTTGTACCGGTTCCCCACACTGAGCATACTGATTATGTATTTAGTGGTTACAATACAAAATTTAGAATGTAAAAAAATGTTTAATGTATTTTGGAAGAATATTAATGGGCAAGGAAAGGGGGGGATAGTGTGAAAGAAAGAAAGAAAGAAAGAAAGAAAGAAAGAAAGAAAGAAAGAAAAAGAGAGAGAGAGAGAGAGAGAGAGAGAAAGCAAAGAGAATTCAGGATTCTCCTGACATCCAAAGCACATAACTGCTCCAGAGTTTCTAACCCCATAAAGCCCCTGAGACCTCTCAACTGAGCCTAAAACTGTAGGCCAGGTCATGCCTGGGGCTCCAGACTTTCTTGTCCTTCTCTGAGATGGCTTCACACCTCCTTGCTTGAGCCCAAGTTCCAGAGAGGATTTCTGTGACCCTCGCAAGAACCGTGAGACATTGTCTTTTTAAGGGAATTTTTCATCTTATTACTGCTGTAGATGATAGTAAATACTTTGCATTCAGTCCTTCACCTTGCAAGGAGATTTCTTTTCTCTTGAGCTTGGTTCTCTGGTTCTCCCTCTTCAGAGTGTTTAAGCTTCTGTTTTAAAAGTTAAAACTGATTGTGATTTCTCTGTTCTTGGCAGGTTCTGCCCATCCTAGAAACTGATGGAGAATTATAATACTTTGCGGGTTCACCCATACAATTCAAATCTTCCAGAAAGTTTTTGTTCGCAAATGCTGATATTCTTTCATTAGCATTATTTATATAGCAAATATTTATCAAGGGCCCATTATGTGTTGGGAACTTCTAGATGTTGGGTTGTGACAGAAAGAAAAGACACAAAATATAAAGTACTAAAACAAATCAAGCAATCAAAACACATACAAAGTCAAAAGCCCTAAAGATTTTAAGCAAGAAAAAGTCCAGGTACTAAAACAAACCATGCTGTGTCCTGTGGAGCCTGACACTGGAAGAGTTCACACTGTTTAGTATCATGACCAGAGGAAATTTCTTATTTATTCTTCATGCTAGTATTTGCCAGATGCATTGTACTATCTCTCACTATCTTTATTTGCTAAGATCTTACAGGAAGTCTGTGCACAGCTTTCTGTTATCAACACCTTGTTTCGTTTCACTCATAAACAAAGAGCAGCAGGCAGTCAGGTAAGCTGGCACACAGTTGTAGTGTCAGATACTTGGGAAGCTGAGGCAGGAGGATCACAGGAGCCTAGGAATTAGAGACCACATGGACAATACAGTGAGATAAAAAGGGATACTAATAAAGTTCCCCTGGTCTGTATTTTATTCTCTAGTCACATTGTGTCCTTTATGAAGCTTTTCTGAGAAAATCAGATTGGCAATCTCCTCATACATTTTATGTGTGGTATTGCTAATGTAAACTCGTGCACGATGAATTCGTTTAGTCAAAATGGACAATTACTTGGTGGTGAATATTTATTTTTGATTACTCAGTGCTACCCCCACATCTATTATTATGAATCAATTCTCTCTCTCTCTATCTTTCCTTTAGTCATATTTGGTGTGAGTGTGGGACTGGGGAATTGAATCCAGGATATTCACTCCTTTCTGTACTTCTAAATTTTGAGGCAAGGTCTTGCTAAGGTTGTTAAATACCCAGGTGAGGCTTCGAATTGGGTCCCCCCGCCACGGCCTGTCAGAATGCTGGGATTACAGATGTGCACCACCACAGCAGAGCGAACAGCATGCAGTAATTCTTGATCCATGTGAGGGCTGTCGTATTTTTAACACCATTCTCAGAAAGATGCAGTAGAAAAATGTAAAGCAAAATCAGCAGCTTCAAAAATAATCTGCCGGTGTTACTGTTTCTCTAGCATTTCTGCATGTTGCTAGCATATTTACAGTAAGGAATGGTTGGGTGAAATTTGGCTTTATTAAAAAAAGAAAATTTATTTCTATTAAGAAACTTCTAGGAACGAGAGGACATGAGCTCAAATCACCTTTCAATTTGCCTTTGTTACATATTCTTCATTTTACATCTAAAGAGCTGTCCGTGTTGCCCATGAGATTTCGGGAAACTGAATGCCAGAACGGGAGTTTTATTTCTGTACAGCCACAGATTCCCTGCAGCCCACACTCCACGTTCAAACAGCTCCTGAGAAACCTGCCGCACCTGAATCTTCTGTTTAGCAGGGAGCGGAACTTGTCTCTTATAATGTGGCAACTATTCTGTGCATTTTGTTTACCACTCAAGGTGGAAGGGAAGAGTTAAAGACACAGAAAAAATAACCCTTGAGTCAGTGGCCCTGATTTTCCTTACAGCAATGTTGTATTATTATGTGTGATTGCGTTAAGACTGTGCAGATCAGTGAGAGAGTGTATCGTGAATCTTAACTACCTTAGCAGAGAACAATAGCCTCTCTGTGGCTGCTTAAACTGTCACTCCTACAGGCAGACTGTGGAGACGATTACGAAACGGCACAGTGACTCTGGGCTGAGCTACAAAGGGTGGAAACTGCTGTTCACGTTCAAAGCAAGACCCCAGTGCTCACCTTGGGAAATGAAATCTCTAGGCGCAACCAGTTCAAAAGCTAGTAAAGGACAGTGCGCGTTTCCCTTTGGCTGAGCTAAGTTGTAGGAATCAGGGCAGCGGCTTTACTTCGGAAATCTTTTCCTAAAGCTGGCTCTCAAGAAGGTTCTACTTGCCCACACGCGCAGAGTGGCTTGTATTCACACTGTTCCTACAAAAAGCTGGCTGCCTGGGAGACAAACAAATTGCAAACTTGTTATTTTTCTCCAAATTGTGGGATTTAACAGGTTTTATTCTTTATCTATGAAGAGACGGTTGCTTCTCAAAATAAGTGAATATGTGTGTAACGTTGTAAGTGTAAATTGGCTCACGCATGTGTTCTGGAGGTGAGTGGCGAGTGTATTTCTGATTCATGCTTGCTCAGTCACTTCCTGGGATGGTAATTGGAACCTGCATTCTAGTATTAATTTTTTCATGGCTACAAATGAATGAAAATCAATTATCCCAAACGTAGTGTGCTTCAATTCTTCATGTCCCGGAACACTGAACATTGGGAGTGTTGCCTATCTTCAGCTATTGTACAGTTCATATGAATTGTGTGCTGAGCTCGCACAACAGTGAAATGTGTGCATGAATGAGCAACACGCCTCCGGCCCCAGCTGAGCACTTAGGAACAGCGGCAAAATGAAAGTTGGGTGATTGCTCATCTCTAGCCAAACCTCCTCTCCTCCACTGTGCTTGTTTTCCTTTTAGACTCGATGACGAACTGAGGACACGTCGCATTGGCCAGAGGAAGCAGTCTCCCAGCCCTTCTTTTCTCACACATTGTTTAGGAACATGTATCGTGGAAGAAACATCAGTGCACACAGTTTAATGTGAACTTCAATAGATACTCCGCTGCTGACAGAGATTTCTAAATTGTGAGCACATCTAAACAAGAACTTTCATAGATAAACTGTGCGTGATGTCAAACTTATGCTATGCAGGCACTTTTTATTTGAATAAGTGGTTATAATTTGGCTATTACAAGAACAATCTTGCAGGTGGTTGTGTGTGTGTGTTTTGTTCTACATACTGGGAAGTGACACAACCTGTGAAAGGAAGGCCGTGCTGCACGCCTCCATCTCACTACTAATACACATCAGTCTGAGTTTGCTCTTTGAAAATTTATGTTCTTCTAAGCTATGTATATAGTGTATCCTCATATTTATTTTGGTTTTCCTCAACTGCTTTCATCAGCATTTTATAGTTTTCAGTGGACAAATCCTTTACCTCTTACCTAAATTTAAAACTAAGTATTTCTATGGCTAATTTGTGTTGGTTTTGGATTCTCCAATTTTACTGAATTCATGTATCAGTGCTAATAGTTTGTAGTAGCGTCTTTGAGGTTTTATACAAATGAGGTCACACTGTGTGCCGGGACAGTTTCATTTCTTCCTTTGCTAACAGGATGCTTTTATTTCTTTTCTTTTCTCTAATTGCTCTGGCAATAAAATCGAGGAGGTGGGTGTCTTGTTCTTGCCCCTGATCCTAGAAAAATTGTTTAAACCGGCCCCGCAGAGCGATGTGAGCTCCGAGTTTGTTGTACATGGTCAGGATCAGGCTTGCCATGTCCGTGGTCAGGGTCAGGCTTGCTATGTCCAGGTACTTTTCCTCCAAACCCACCAAACCCACCAGCTTTTACCTTGAAAGGATGCTGAATTTTGTCAAATCCCTTTTTCTTATTTCTATCAAAATCTGACTTCTGGCCCAGGTAAGTAGATAGTAATGATAACAACCTTAATATTTAAAGTCAAAATAGGAGGACATTTTACTGACTCTACCAAGCTAGTAAACACCCATGTGTGTGCCCACAGTTTGTGACGGGCGTTTGTTCCTTGAGTTACACCCAGAAATTCTCCACCCATCTCCTTTCTATTTTTTTTTTAATTTCCAAGAACACGTATTGATACACTGTATACATAGGGATCACATTCATCTTGGTTAGTTTGTACCTGTACATGATACATCTTGGTTTCCCCTCTTCTTCCCTAGCCCTCCTTTCCACTTCCCCTCCCTTCCCTATCTGCAGTAGATTTAAGTAAATTTTCCCCCCTTTCCCCCTTTTCCCCTTTCTTTTCTTTTTCCTTTCCTTCTTTTCCCCCTCCTCCTTTTCCCCCTCCTGCCTTTCTAATTCTCTTTGCTATTGAATATTATCTTTCTTTTACTTACTATCTATTATACTTTTTTATCCTTATTTACACTTACGGTTTCTCATAACAGAGAAACAATTTGTAAGTACTCATGTGTGTCAGATTTATTTCACTTAAGAGTATGTTCTCGAGGTACATCCATTTACCTATGAACATGTCAAGTTTATCCTTTTTATGGTAGAGTAATACTCCATTGTATAGGAAAACCACATCTTCTTTAGCCATTCATTAGTTGCTGGGCATCTGGGCTGTTTCCAAGACTTAGCTATTACAAACTGTGTTGCTATAAACATGGTTGTACATAGATCACTGTGGTACGATGTTTTTAGTTCTTCTGGGAAGATGCCAAGCAGAGGAATAGCTGGGTCAAATGGAATCTCTAGTTGTAGTTTTTTGAGGAATCTCCACACTGATTTCCACAATGGTTGGACCAGCCCTACATTCCCACCAACAGTGGAGGAGGGTCCCTTTTCCCCACAGCCCCGCCAGCATTTGTTATTGATTTTTTCAAGATAGCCTCTCTTTCTGGAGTGAGATGAAATTTTAGTGTTGTTTTAATTTGCAACTCTCGAATGATCAGTGATGCTGCACATTTTTTCATGTATTTGTTTGCCATTTGTATTTCTTTATCTGAGAAGTGTCTATTCACTTCAGATGCCCATTTTTGGATTGGGTCTCTAAATTTGGGGGGTCTGATTTTTTTGAGTTCTTTATATATTCTAGATGTTAGACCTTTGTCTGAGGAATGGTTGGTAAATTTTTTTTCCCACTCTGTGGGTTTTTGTGCCACTCTTTTGGCGAGTTCTTTTGCTGTGCAAAAACTTTTTAATAGGATGTGATCCTAAGTGCTGACCCTTTGTGTTGTTTCCTGTGCAGAATGAGTTTTGTTCTTAATTTTTTTTCCTACCCCTGTGCCCTCAAGAGTTCTTCCTATTCTATTTAGATTTAGTGTTTCTGTTTTAATATTTAAATCTCTGATCCACTTTGATTGTACTTTAGTACATGGTGAGAGACATGTATCTAGTTTTAGTTTTCGGAGTGTGGCCAGGCAGTTTTTACAGCACCATTTATTAAAGAGGCTCTTTCTTCCAGTGAGGTCATCTCCTTTCAAACAGCAGTGCAGCAGAATGCATGTTGCACAAGGCCCACAATCGGATGCCCTGCCCTCGTGCTGTTCACTCTTCACACATGCTGCGGCTCTGCTCGTGAGCCTGGGGAGACCCTAGAGTCAGTAGAATGCGGGGTCTGTGGCACTGTTCAAATCCAGGAATCCTCTTTTATTGAATCGGAGGATCCATCCTTTTCCTCACCTTCATACTCACAATATTCATCAAGCTCTGTGGAGCCCTTGCCTCAAGGAGGGGACATGTGGTCGCAGCCCCAGAGCACACTCAGCTGACAGCTGTAATCAGCTGGCACGCAGGAGTGAGCCCAGCTGGGTGTCTCCCTCAGCTCAGCCTTCAGACCACAAGGCTCCCATCACCACTGATGGCAAATGCATGAGTGAGCACAACCATGAACTGCCCAGCTCCTGCAAGTCCACCCCAGCACCACGCGAGACGAGGCACTGTTGGCTAGGACACTGAGTTTTGGCATTGTTTTTACACAACAGAACTCAAGAATACTCATGGAGTAGACTACGCTATGTTTGTGAATTTTCTCTTAAATTTAGATGGACCCACACGTCTGTTGGAGTCTAAAGGTACATTTTCTGCATGTGCCCCAGCCTCAGTGGTCTGCCTGTGAGCTGGGTTTTCCTGCACGTTGAACTTCAGCACTCAGGGAAGCGACTTCTGGAAGCAGGCTCCGAGTGAGAGGGCCATGCTGGTCTGGGCAGCAGCTGTGGACAGCCAGAGGATATAAAGAAAGGCCCACGGTGCACTCTGGTTCCGAACCAACACTGACACGCACATGGAGCCACATCGGCAGGTCACGGCAGAGGCCGGACTGGGGCTGAGGTTTTGAGAATCATCCCCGTGCCCTTATCCGTGAGGGAGTCCCTTGGGCCATCCCAACAATCCCATCATGCACTTGATAACCTTCGACAAATGCAGTTTCTACTTAAATTATTTACAATGAATTCCACTTTTCCAAAGTTAAGAAAAGTAAGTAGAAAACATGGGTATCCACAGTGCAGCTTGGCAACACGGAAAGAGTTCACGTATGCCGACGTTTCTTACAGTTACCACACCATGGTACACTTAACTGAAACGCTAATTAAAGAAGTAACAGGTCCAGGCTGAACTGCATGCTAAGCAACATGCATAAGCCGCTTGTCTCACACACCACCTGGGTGCTCTAGACGGTTCCCCACACACACTGTGCCACATGCCTGGCTCCATCCAGCACCCACCACCGTCCCCGGGATTCTGATTTCCAGATTGTGTTCCTGAGTCTGAAGCATCAATATCACCCAGACTTTTGTGGGAAATGCAGAAATTCAGGTCTGCGTCTAGACTTTCTGACTCTTCTGACCTGGGCTGCAGAAATTTGTCTTTCTAAGCAAACCTACAAGGTAACTTTTATGCATGTTTACTTTTAAAAAATCCATTGTATAGAGATGTTTTTAAAGGAAAGCCGGGCTGTGGCGAGCGTGCCGTCGCTCGGTCGGCAGGAAGCTGTCTGGTAGGGAAGTGGCCTGTCCATGTGGGGTCCACAGATGCAAAAATCACATTCCCGCCAAGGTCACTGCCGGAACTTCTGCCTCCTCACTGGCAAATCTCTCACTCCTATCACATATAAACTAACCAGACCGACATCTTCTGTGGAGTTCTTCGCTTGTCTTGGGGTCCTTTGTAACCGGTAGTCTGATGTGGTCAGTTTCACAGCCTGTCAGTACCAGTCTATCTGGAAAGCTGCTTTCACAACTGTGGTGAATTTGCAAGCTTTCCTTTTACACGTAACATTCCCTACACGTCTCTGTGTAGTGCCTGAACCTGCCTGGTCACGTTACAGCACATCATGGTTTCTATCTTGGAAGGTTCGTTTATTTTCCTTGTGGGATGCCACCTGAGCGATGTCCTGGGCTTTTCCTGCACAGAATTCTTGTGAACCGTCGAGGGCTCTCTGCCCTCTTCATGGTCCAGCACTTCGTGTGCTCAGTTCCGTGACTCTCAAGTCCTGCTGGGCTTGGAAGTGGCACCCTCATGTCAAGTCCTGGTGAGATTTACATTAAACAGAGTATCAAACATTGTCTGTAGACTAAAGCACCCCAGATAGTATGTAGAGCCATGAATCGGGCTGAGAAATTTAATCCTGACAGAAAGGCCATCTTAACTGTATTTAGGTATATTTTAAACACCATGAATGAAAACACAGTAACTTAGAAAATCCGAACTCAAGAGGAACAGTCACAGTGCAGACGACGTTAAGCGCGTGGCTGCCGGTGGGTGTGGCCAATCTGATCAAGGATCACCAAGCCCAGGTCATACTGAGCTGGTAAAACAACTATGGACAGAAATGCAAGCAGTAGTTTGGCCACAGATGGACGTGCTCATTGGTACCGCTTGGTTTAAAGTGTGACTCTGCTCTTTGTTACTTCCCCGGGTTTGGCCGGGCTGTCTTTGTGGCCAGTGACACCAGGCCGTGGTCCAGTCACTTCCCACTCTCTAAACTCACTCCTTGTTTCTATCACCCCGTCCTGTCTCACTGGCAGAGCAAGCACTGCTTATCTCTCAGAACACTTTAAGGTGCAAGACAGAGTCCCTACTCACATTGGTTTATGCAAAGGAAGGGAAAAAAAAAAAAGGAAGGGAGGAGGGAAGGAGGGGATGAAGAAAAAACAAAAAGAAAGGAAAAGAAGGAAGGAAGGAAAAGAAATAGAAAGGAAGGAAAGATGGAAGAAAGAAAAAAAAGAAAAGAAAAAAAAACAAAAAACAAAGAGCGAAACTCACTTTGGGTCCCTTCCTGTCTCTCAGGAGCTATGTCTCTGAATAGATTTTTCTACTTTAAAAAAAAAAAGAAAGGAGGTTTAATTTTTTTGAGTTCTTTGTATATTCTAGATGTTAGACCTTTGTCTGATGGATAGCTAGCAAAAATTTTTTCCCAGTCTGTGGGTTTTCGCCCTACTCTTTTGGTGATTTCTTTTGCTGTGCAAAAACTTTTCAATAGCATGTGGTCCCAAGCACTGATTCTTTGTATTGTTTCCTGTGCAGTCTGGGTT